>BJBW01001169.1:106401-220957 GCA_004320125.1 Scolopax mira
GGGGGGGGGGGGGGGGCGCGGCCCCTCAGGAGCGGCGGGGCCGGGCAGCGGCCCAGCGGGGCGGGGCGAGCTCCGGTAGAGACCCTCACACCCCCTTCTCCTTCCCGAGCCGGTGGCGGGACCACCGGGGAGGGCAAGCGGGGAAGGGCTGCTTTAAAGCCACCGAGGGGTGGTACCGGGGCTGGTGGCGGGGCGAGGACCGGGCAGCCCCTTCCAGTACGGCCGTGCTGGAAGGGGCTGCCCGATCGTCGCCCCGCGCGTGGGCGTCCGTTTTAAGTCAGTATCCTTTAAACTTCACCTTTTTCCCCTTTTAGCAGTGATTTTTTTTTTTTTTTTTTTTACTGCCTGTCCCCAAAACTTTAATTCCTGTTGTTTTCTGGAGAGCTCGTTTCCGACTCATTTCCCACCTATTCCAACAGTTTGTAAGCAAGTGGTTGTCCCCCTCCTCCCCCCGACCTCCCCTCCCCACCAGGTGTGTTTTTTCCTATTCTATCGGTGCAATTTGAACTCTTTTTTTTAATTTAAATTCCCCCCCCCAATCTAAACTTTCTATGACTGCTGCTTTATCTAGAGGCAGCAGTCTGGAACAGGAGTGGTCCTGAGAGAATATCTGGGCCGTGGGGGTAGTTACAAAGAAAAGGGGCTCCCATCTTGAGATGGGGGAGAGGGGGAGAATGTGTGTGTGTCAGTATTTTACTAAAACGAGGGTCTTATTCTGTGTAAGGTGGGGTGCAGGACGCCGTCTGCTCGTTTCTGGTCTGACTTTTCAAGGGGAGGTCACGGGAGTCCTGTGCTATGCCTTGTTGATTAAATGCAGAAATCAATGAGCATTGCATTAACGACGTGTCTCGTGCGTGTGTGACGTTGGGAGCTGCGCGGGTGGTGATGGAGGCATTCACCCTGATTTGGGAGGAAGGTGATGCACCGAGCCGTTGTGCTACATGGGCTTGCATCCTAATGGGAAAACTGGTGTTTCCCTTCGATTGAGGTGTTTTCTTACCAACTGGCCGTGGAATTGCATAAGTTTTAACGGGGTCGCTTTGAGAGGCCAGGAATGGCCGGTAGAATCTCAGGGGAAGAAAGCAAGCGATTATGGACAGAGAAGGATCTGTCGGGGAAGGTGACTGGTTGGTAACCTGGCGTTGAGTGGGCTGTGTCCATGCTCATCCACACCTGTGTGTGGCAGAACTGGAGTCTGCAAGCCAGGGGCTTGCCCTGAACTGAGATTGTGGGCTAGAAAGCATTTAAAGCATTTACCACGGTGTGGTCACATATGGAACTTTCTCTTTCAATTTCTTCCAACATGTGAAAAGAGTTAGGTTCGTAATACGATTAACAATATTTAATAAGATTAAAATTACCAGCATAACTCTCTTGAGAAAGGTGGGCCCAGACTGTCAGCAGTTGACGCTCTAATCTCTGCTTTCTCCCGCGTAAGTGCTGGAAGGAGTTTGGGCTCCTAGACTCTGCTCACTTTTCAGAAAAGAAGAATTCTGTCCTCGTGTGCTGACAGCTCAGGTATTGCCTTACCTTTCATGTCCACCACGAGCATCATCCTATTCCCAGTGGGGCCAGGGGATGTTCCCATATAAGGGCAGAGGGAATAGCTGACGGAGGGTTGTCAGGAGCTCACGGAGCCATTCCCTTCCCTTCAGTGCCAGTCTTTGTGTAAAACAGGGTTGTTTCTGCAAGCGCTGCTGGCACGCCTGGGCTTTCCTGGCAGCTTCAGTAGAGACTGCCAGGACTGAATGAGTCTGGAAAGTATCTGTTGCTGCTGAAGGTGGCCCTGTGTGCCTGGAGAGAGACCGCCTGCCAAAGAAGCGGTGATGCCAGTTGTGTGTTGGGTGTGCTCTGATGGAAAAAGCACCCACCCAGGTTGCCTGTGTGTGGGGTGTGTGCTATCCAGCACCGTGCAACGGGAAAACAAAAGTAATTGCATTTGCTGTCTTCCACTACTGCTACTTGCTTTCATTTAGCCAGCAGTGTTGGGTACGGGGAGGCACAGTGTCTTTTTTCAGTAGAAGAAATGCTTTAGCATTACCTGGGGAGGGAGAACAACAGATAAGGGGAAGTTCAGAAGAAGATGAAGCAGATGCTCCTCACAAATGCTTGGGGTTTTTTGTGGTAAAAGCTCTACCTCTGAATCAGGCAGATTCACATTATTTTTATTCTGTCATCTTCCTCTCTGTCTTGGTCCTTTCTGCTGCCTGTCAAAGCAAACTCACTAGGGCTGCAGTTTCTCCTCCTCTCTGTCTGCCTCTCCATCTGTTTGTTTTGTTTGTTTGTTTGTAGCTGTTGAGTAGTTGTTGGTTTTTTCCCCCTGAAACTTGAAATTGACTATTGTAGCCAAGTTCTGAGCTCAGGCCTCACAATCTTGCATAAGGGCATCCTGGAGGAAGATGATAGGACTTTGATTCATCCCAACTTGCGGGCTGTGCAGGGTGGTAGCAGTCAGAGGAGGCATGAGCCTGCCTGCTTTCTTGTAAGAATTAGCCCTCTAGATACGAGCTAGTTTCAGGAAGCAGGGATTGGACTTGTGCCCTTTTCGCTCACCTGGATCTTCAGCAAAATGTCTTTGTGCTCCGAGTGCTGGAAAGCTGGTGCATTCTACTGACTCTCCTTTGCATTCCCCATAATCTGTTAAAGCCCTGGATTTGATTCACATTTATTTGTGGTTCTCGTCAGTATCTGATTGCAGGATTATTGTATCTGAAAGGATTCATCTTCTCTGTTCATCAAAACCACAGGAGGGCTGCTTTTGCCTTTATGGGAATGTGCCAGCTGGTCTTTCATTGTGCTGGTATCGTTTTCCTTGTCCTATTATTGGAGGCATTTTTGACCTGATGGTTGTGATGATGTCTTTAGAGGAGATTCATATTGATCATTATCTGAGTGTTGGCTGGTTTGGTCTTGGTGCCGGAAGAAAATTCTTAGAAAATTCTTGCATGTGTTTTCCAGGGACAAGCATTAGAGTCGTTAGGAGCACGTGCAGAGTCTCATGACATGATACCGTTGTTCCAGGAGGCAAAATAGATGCTTAATTCAATTGGGAAACGGTAATCTCATGTGTTGCACAGTCTTCACTCCAGCACAGTGGTGAGAGCCAAAGATCTTCCCTCTCGGCATGCTGAGTCTAGGGCTTCTTTACACATGGTTTGGGAGGGTTTTTCACTGACTGTGAACCATATAGGATCAGCCTTCGTGCTCTGGTTCACTGTAGTGATAACTGAGATGTGCCCCTGCTTAATAAACTGCCGTGTAGTCACTAGAGCTCAGACTTGCTAAGCTGCAAAGGTGCAAAAACATGAAGGAGGATGTCTCAACTTGTACCAACACGCAGCCTTGACTAATGGAAGAACCACAGAGCTTTGGTGTGAGCTCTTCAAGGCTCTGCTCTTTCTCCCCAGCTGCTTAAGTAATAAACGTGGAGGACTTGTTTTTGCTGCTAACAAATTTTTTTAGCCAAGTAGTAACTAAGACATCTGAGCTCTTTTGAGGTCGCAGGAAGCAATTTGTGTCTCCTTTTCGTTAACTAAAAGTAAGTACTGCCCCCTGCTTGGGGCAAGGGGGAGAAAGAAGCAGCAAATGGTGTCAGCTTAGATGGATTTGATTTTTGTTGTTGTTTGAATCGTTTTATATATGATTTCTAATATCCTTAATTTAACGTTAGAATTTCACTTTCAAATCCTGCCTGCCACTCCCAAGAAAGGAAAAGGGGGCAAAAGAAGTAGAAAAGAACTTTGTGTTAGCATAGAAGATTTTAGATGTTGATCAAAACATGAGGTCAATCTTCAAATTATGCAGATGCTAAGGAAAATCCCAGATGCCAGACTTTAATTGCATGTGAACTTCGGTTATTTGCTTGCAGTATAAACACTGCAAGTACTGTGAGGAAAACTTCTCCTATGCCTGGCAAGCAATGTGAGATTTCACATTGCTTTTTGCTTTGAAGTCTAACTGCAGAACAGCGTGGAAACGGTGGGTTGAGTTTCTCCAGCCTCTGCTGCTACTCTCAAAATTCCTGCAACTTTATAGTTTACTCCCTTTTAGGAACTGATAATTCGTTCCCCTTCTCGAAGTATCTGAACGTTGTAATTTTATCTTGCTACTTGTATCTGTTCCTGTTCTGCCTCATATGGAAAGTCTTCTGTTCCTTTGTCACAGGGGCTGTAGGTGGATTGATCTTTGTTCCTGGTAGTGGTTTAGCAGCTGGTTCTGTATTGGGGGCTAGAGTTTAGGAATTGTATGACTGCTTGTTTCAAATACCCACTGAGAATCTGTGGTGAGCCACCAGGATACACAGCTGTAAGGTATTAACAAAATAGATTGCTGTTGCTAACAAGCTTTGTGTCTGCAGGTGCAAAGGAATTCAAGTCATCACCAGTCTCATTCTCTTTTGCATGTTTCCTTAATTCTGAATGTAAAGGCAGTGCTGCCTTTAGAGCTTCTGTGTTTCAGTGTGACAGCTTATCTCAGCATTATGTAGTGCTGCCCCTCAACTGAGTTGCAGTGATGGGATCCATAAAGCTGCTGAAGTTACTGCATGGAGAATGCCATCCTTCCTGTGTCCTACCCCCCCTGCAGCTCTGCCATGGCAGGGGGATAGCTGTGCCTGGGACTGTGCAGGTGGGGAAAACTGATCGTGTTCAAGCATTTGTCTATGCTGAGGAAGCTAGCTTTTTTACTAAATTGCATGCCATTCTATAAATAGAATGGGTATATTTGACATCTTACTCTATTATAATAATTCTGAAAATTACTATATAGAAGCAGTGTTTTCAGTTAAGGTTTCTGCCCATGTATGCCTATTTCAAAATCATTTTTGTTTCTATCTCTGTTCCTTTAGCTCTTCTATACCATACAATTTCACATTTTGGCTAGGCAGCCTCTCTATTCTTTGTGTGGAGTTGCCTTAAGAACTGGAGAGCAGCCTGTGTCCCCCCTACCTCAGGTCCAGAATCCTGCAGATTGTGCTCTTGAAACCCCTCTGTTGCTTATGTGTGGCCGTGCCTCCATCCTCCTGTGTGAGACTGTGAGGAGGTTCTGGTCTCTAAAGAAATGCCAAACTCTGTGAACAGCTGTCCAAGCAAATGCTTGAGAATATGCTCCTGCAAATGCTCTGTGCTAATCAAGTCCATCAGAAAACAAGAATTTAAAGCACAGAAACAAGGGCTTCATAGGTGCTTCTGCCAGACCAGACTTTGTCAGAAACGATGTTACTGCTGAAGTTGGTGTAGGGTTTTGGACAGCTTGGAGTTAATAACCCCTAAGTAACTCTCTCTTTGGCACTTTAACCTTTGATCTCAAGATTTTTTTGCACCAGCCTAACCTTCTTAAAATTCTGGAGAGAGCAATTCTGATAGTGAATTAGCTAATAGAAATTATTACATGTGAGATTATTTTGGTAACTCTCTGGGATCATCTCTCTGCCGTTTTACATACACTAGAGTCATGAGCTCTTCTCACTTCTGCTGTGCTGTCTCCTACCTTTAGTGTAGCCAAAAAATGTATGTGCCAGAGAGCTGTAGTGCAAAAGCAGTTCCTGGACTTCTGAATCCCACCACCATTGATGTTTTGATCTCTATTTGCATACTGCTCGACTTCTTGCATACAGATTGCAGTCCATTACTGAATGATTCTGCCCAAGAGAATGGTAAAACGGGTGTGCAGCTGAATTAATTGCAGGAGAGCGATGTGTGCCACTGTGGGAAATAGAGAAGTAGTATCCAGGGGCTCTGTTTGTTTGCCAACTCTTTTAAGCTGGTTTAGCCTTTTGAGAGAAATTGCTGAAATGAGACTGCAGACTTGTTGAAGGTACTAGCGAGACTAAGCATCTGTGAATTTATGTTCTTATCCTAAGTTTAGGTGAAACATACTTTTGATGGCATTTCTTGTCAGCCTAAAACTGTTGGAGAGACTTAAGGCAAAGATCGTTGGGGCTTTTTGCTGCTTGGCCTGTGTGTCAGCGCAGCTTTCTCATGGCTACAAAGAAGAGGTGTAACTGGGATGTGATGAGGATGACTATGCCTTCTGGGGGACTGCTATGCTGTAACAGGTAGCACTGACTCTTACTATTTATTTGCTTCCTGGACCTAGAGTTTTGCTGTCTTTCGGGGATTTGTAACCAGAAAATGTTCTCCAGATGTGTAACAGCCAACAGAGGTGCATGTGCAATTTACAAAGTGGCCCTGGTTGCCTGCTGCCAGCTTGTCCCTTTGGCAGCGTAGGCAAAATTTGAATTGGCAAGAAGGCAGAGCAGTCCCTGTGGCACTGCCATCCCCGAGTGACTCAGGATGCTGAGCTCCTTGGCCACAGTAACTGGCAGTTGGAGTTCCAGTGCTGGAGTGTCTGGTTGTGCTCTGTGCCTGGCACTGCTGAGATGATGTAGAGCTGAAGAAAAAGGAGCAGAGAGGTGCAGCTGCCCTACAAATGCTGGTTTTGTTCTCTGCACTGTTGAGAAGACAGCTACCTGCAAGGTTATTCTCCAGGGCAGCAGAGATGGGGGTTGTGTGTGCTGGCAGCGTGGCCATGTGAGCAGCTGCACGGGGGCAGATGAAAGAGCCATTTAGGCTGTTTTGTTTTTTCTGGGCTTGGGACAGCCAAGTCTCTGTCCTCGTAGTGACCAAGTCACCATGGCCCCTTCCTGATCTGCAGCCTCAGAAAGAAGCTCAGCAGAGTGCTACAAACCTAAAGGTTTCTGGAGTACTCCTGACAGTCGCACTTTCTTCCTTATTGCATTTTAAAACTATTTCTTTGTGTTGTAGTAACGGTACTGTGGTCTGGGTACTTGAACCTTGTAAATGCATTTTCTGCCTACAAAAGGCGTAAGGCCTGTTTGCCATCAATGGCCTTGCAAATAATTGTTCCGTTTCATTGCAGTTCCAAGTCCTGTACGTACAAGGTGGTGGCATCACAAAGCCTTCCTTAATGACCCATATTGATACCAGTCACATTTCTATAATGCATAGCTAGCCTTCACAATGCTGTGGAGAACTGTATCCATTGAAGTCTGTGAATAAATGTTGTAAAGAGTAGGCAAGCTGATGGCCGCATTGCAGGCTCATGTTATTTTGGAGCCAACTATTCGGATACATCACAGCATCCCACCATCACAGACCTGCCATAGCAACAGCTCTTGCAGTGGGTCTATGGGTGCCAAACTCATTAGCTACAAACAAATAACATATAAATAGTGCTTACCTTCCAGATGATGACAGTGATGGGCATCCTGCTGGGAGGAACTTGCATGCTGGCATTCTGCTCACGCAGCCCCAAGAAACTTGAACTTTGCTGGTTATGTCATTTTTGCAGTTTGATGTTCTGCTGCTGACCGAGGATTTGTGTCAGTGTCTGATGTGGGTGGGCAGCAGCAGCAGCAAAGTCCAGGGTTGCTGCTGCACTGGGCAAAGCTGTTCCAAGAGAATGACCTGCTCTTGCAGTTCTGGGGTTTCATCCCTTTCCTTTGCTTCCCAGATGTCTGAAAGCCATTAGGCTGTGCATCTGTTTACCTTCCTCCCAGAGCTGCCAGCGCAGTGTAATCCTAACGGGTGCTGCAGTGACAATTACAGGCTCCCAGTCCTCTGAGGGCTGCCAGAGCCTGTTGGATCATCAAAACACAAATGACACCTGGCTGCTCGGCTCTGGGATTGTAATCTGCATCCCCAAGTGCACCATGTATTAAGTACCAGAAGCCACAAGGTCCTAATGGTGGAACTTTGCCCAACATATAATGTGTTTATTTTAAGCAGGTAGAAATCACATGTATGCAGTGATTCTCGAGGGAAATGGTTTCAACCAGTATAAACACATGGAGCATCCTTGTTATCCCACTCTGTAATGAAGAATACAACTCAAAAAACCTCTCTTCTGTGTAGAGAAAGCCTTAAATTTTTTGTGCGTATGAAACTTTTACCTCACTGGGGAACTGTTCTTAATGTTGCTGCTTCACTGAAATAGAACTGTTAGTCTACAAATTGGTACTGATTTTTAATCACTCTGTGATCTGTAGGAAGACCTGTGTCTTGTGTTTGTCTTCAGGCTGCCCTTCTGTATGTGCTCTGAGAAGTACTTTCTGTACTGTTTTGGACAGAAAGGTGAAAAGCTCAAGTGAGGAAAGTAGAATTGATCTTTTGGGAACTGCAAGAAAAGAAAAAAAAGTGTATTACAGAACTTTCATTCTAAGGGAGCAAACCACTTCCTTTAAAATGCAGACTTTACATGTGTTAATTCTCTTTGTTTTTGTGGAGTAGAAAGGTCGCTTTGTCTCTATCTAAACTATGAAAAAAAAAATCAATGGTCTAATCAATTTCTGAAGTAGATTTAGTCAAAATGACTGCAGTGGTGTGCTTGGGCTTTGATGTGTGAAGGTGTCCCAAAAAGCTGCTAGCAAAGTCAATGCAGAGCATCACTGCAAATAAACTTAGAGAAATTTAGGGGAATTTTCTGTCCCATTCACTATGTCCACAGGGTATTTTTTTTTCCCTTGCCCAGTCCCAGCGTGGCTTCCTCCTGGTGTTCCCACTGAAAGAATAGATCGCTGAGAGCAGATCAACAAAAGCAGTCATGCAGTTCACTTGAGCGGTCATGCATAAATATGAGCAGTGTTTCTGCTGTGAAAACTGACGGGTAGCCTGCCTTGCCACCAGTTTTCCATAGGCTTTGCATTCCAGCTGCTTGGAGCTATGTTGAGGATCTCATCCAAGAGGACATTGTCCCTGATAGACAGCAGGTATTAGTGTTCTCTGGTAGCAGGGCTGGGGGGGTTCACAATAGCAAATAAGCTTCTTGCTTTGAAAATACTAAGTTAAGGATTGATGAAACCACATGTCTAGTTCTACACTATTGCCTTGGAATTCTTTTCTTCCGCGTGGGATAATGGGCAGAGCCCTTCCTGCTGTCACACTGACCTGCACCCAAACGCTGGCCTGTGCTCCTGCCTGCACACAGGGCGTACACTCTCTGCCTCGTGCTCTTGGTGAACTTAGATGTGCGTTTGACACACAGCACACAAGGAGAGCTGTCACTAAATGGAACTGCTGGTTAGAGATGGAAGTTCAAGGGGCATCCTGATAGAGCAGAAGCAGAAAGAGGTACTGGTTCTCCTGATGTGGAGTGCCTGGTTAACATCTACAAGGGCTTAATGCTTTTCGTGCAGTGATCTTGAATAACTTGGGTCTTTGGTGAGATCTGAGATAGATAGTTATTGGTTTGATGTATAGTTCAGAGGATATATACCTCTGAAGCGTTTGGTTGCATTAATAGTAAGAAAGAGCAGCTGGAAAGAACCAGGTGAGTACAGGGCAGCAGGTGACTATGTTCATGTAATATGTTTATTAGGATGTTTGACTTGGAGCCGTACAATGGTATGAATAATTGAAGTGTGCCAATATCAACAGCATACCTCATAATTATTTCATTAAAAAAAAAAGGTCTGATGCATCTGAAATCATGGGTTACTGGGGACATGTCAGAAAATGTTATTCCTAGTAGGCATCTTCAGTGAGCATCTGGGCTCTTCAGTAGTTCATCAGTATTCTGGACATAAATCTAAAGTCACTGCTAATGTTGATTCGGTAGAGAAGCAGGCAATGCTGAGGGCAAATCCAACTGGAAATGACACGTCTGTTGGGATTTTCTTGCTTGAAGATTCTGAATAGTACATAAATCTTTGTCAGAATAGGGATCAGGTAGTGAAGTTTTCCTTAGTGCTTTTGGAGAAATGATTAAATGGTGACTAAGAAAGATACGAGCTCCTTAACACTCAGTAAAGTCAGATAATTGCCTGTTGGCTAACTGATATGATCTCTGCAGTCTATGATTTCTGTAGCTCCTCCGTTATGTTGTAAAACGGGTCTAGTGAAATAACATCTATTTGATACAGGCAAGTATAGACTTCTGTGTGCCAGGGATGCTGATCGTTCACCGATTGGGTGTTTCACCAAAGCAGTGACACTGAAGAAGGGGGAGGAGATGGTGGGGATAACAATCAAATTGATATTTTTAAAAAAACCCAAACCCAAACAAACAAAAAACACAAAACAAAAAAACCCCAAACAAACAACAAAAAACCCCCCACCCACCCCCCAAATCCCAACCATTCAAAGTTGTTAAGTTTTTCAAGCACTCAAGAAGGTGCCTTGTCGTGAGAGACCCACAGGACTGATCTGCTAAAAAAGGTATTGAGAGGTGACTTGGTTAAAGCGTGTGCAAAATTGACTCTGAGGAGCTACTCTTTAATCCAGCAGAGAAGGAATTAATGGCTCAAGGCAGAAGGCAAACACATAAGAAATTAAACTGGCCTTGCTGCCAGAAAGAATGATAGAGCTGCTGGAGCAAACTGCTAGGAGAGCAGTGAACTTATGTTTTGACCTCTGAAGGCCTCTAGTCTAGATGCCATAAACCACTACATTTCACAGAACCACTTAATGGGTTTTGTGGAGGTGTGAGTGGATAAAATGGAACAGTGCCTGTGTGTTAGGCAGGAAGTTGGAGTGGTCTTGCTTTAAATTATGTGATTCTGACTAGTCCTGCTACCATTGATTTCTGGTTTTCTATGCTTGAGAAATAATCCCAAGACTAATGCAGTTGTGTTCCTCGTCCCTGTTTTTTTTTTCCTCTTGAACTTTGTTCATGTCTAAATGTTTTATACAATGTGAGTGGTGCATCCTGGATACGAACAACCTTGTTCATGACAGGAGCATTTACTTGAGGTTTGTACTTCAGGTGACTCCTGAGAATGAAATCTTCTTTATATTTCTTACAATATTTCTTTCACCGTTAAGCTGATCTCTTTATCTAACCCGTCTTGTACTTATTTTACTGATTAAACTGTCTAGGAAAATAGAGTTTTATTAAGTAGTTGGTGCGTAAACCTGTGTACACCAAGGAACAGTATTAAATTCCAATTGCATTTAATTAATTTCAGTTACTTTCATTAATCTTCTGTTGTATTCAGTGTGAAAATCCTGTACAAATAAATCTGATGAATATTGTCATTTAGCCTGTGATTGTTACAGAATAACTTGCTATTGTTTACAGGCTGAAAACTAACTTACCATTTTATAAGGCCAGACAAATCATTGAGCTCATTTAGTCTGATGCTGTGTAAAGCAAGGCAGTGGGCTGCCTGAATTTAAGCTAAACATTGAAGTTTAGACTGAATGGAGAGCTTGCCATAGCAAATACATTTTAAGATATCCCTGAGAAAAGAGGTTTGGAAAACAGACCTTGGTCTGCTCACTCCAGAAACCTGCAGTTGGCAAATTATTAACTTTGTTCTGAACGGGTTAACTAATGAGGTACTTGCTCTGTTTGGCTTCTGATTGACTATATAATAGCCAACATCAGCAATCTCTGGCCTGTGCTGGATTGTGAAGTCTGCTAATTAACACGTTAGTTTCATATTGCTGCTGCCAATGTTTGCACTGAAGAACTTCGCTTTTTTTGGCCATATGGATGGGTGGGAATATCAAGACCGTATTATGGCTCTGTGCTTATTCATGTGTGATGCTTTGTGTTCTGTTTTTCCCAAGACGTCTAATCAGGCTTGGGGCTGAACAGTGCCTTTTCGGGGAACCTTTAACTGAAAGGTCAAAATAAGCACAAGGCCTGGAGACAAGTCTTGCCGACTCCCTCCCACCCTCCTTTGTGTCTGTCTCTCTCCACTTATACATATGTACGAGTCCTTCACCCAACACGTTCATCTCATTCCTTTCTTGAGACCCAGGGCTTCTAAGTGCCCTGCTGCCATTCAGGGTCCTCCCAAATAGGGCACAGCTCTGCAGGGGAAATCTCACACAGCGACCTTCAAGTCTGTTTTCTGAAGGCTGGGAGGGATGCTCCATGGTTGGGGGGCTCCTGGCGCTCACCTACTGATGGTCTGCTGGCTTCCCACCATTGCTGTGCACTGTTAGCTGCCTGGGGTGTGTGTGTGTCTGTGTCTCAAATTAACCATGTGTAGGTAGACCAGGATTTCCCTTAAAGGCAGTATTTGCTTATAGACTGGGATCTGGTGATTCTTCAAGGGAGTGGGAAGGAAAATAATGCCTTAAAGTGGTCTCAAAGTGAGGGCTCCAAGTGATGCTGTGGAAGCTGAAGACTTGGCTTTGCTGTACAGATTGGGTCTGCCCTAAGTGGGCTTTGTTCATGCTTATCCTGTGCTACCTCCCATCCGTGCACTGAAGGCTCTCCCTGGAAAACCACTCTGGGAGAGCATAACCATCAGGAGCTAGAAGTGTTGAAAACTAGATATTTACTCCAGGTCTCAGTGTACATCTGAGGAAGATGCCTTTGTTTTAGTCAATGAGATTTATTTTGAAAGTATTGATGGATTTGTGCCTGTTACAAGAGCATTTGAGGCAGTCAACTCTTTTGTTTTTCTTTTACTGTCACTGTTTCAGCCCTGCTTTGGCTACTCTTCTCCTTTACTCACAAAGTACAATTGAAAATGAGGTATTGAAGCAGCCCATCTAGTTTTTGTATGCAATCTAGCAAATGTTAGTGCTGGAAGTTGGGCTCTTGCTGCTGTTTGGTAACATTACCCTCTGTTGTTGCCTTGTGCTGCTTTTGAAAAACACTGGTTTGGTTTCTGTGTGAGAGGTGGTTGGCCCATAAATGTATGCCAATTCACCTAATAATTCTTTTCAAAAACCTTTCATCAGGTCTTTTCTGTTATGTCGTTTAGAAAGAAGGAAGAAAAAAAAAAAGCCCAACACCTCCCTTACCCTTGGAAACAGCAGTCGTCTTGTTCTGCTGAGCTGACTGCTGCTCATACTGATCAGTACTGTTTCCTTTGTCTTCGTTTATTTTAGAATTAAGCTATAAGCTGTTTAAGGCTGGGCTATTTTTGTTCTGTACTTTTGCAGGGTCTTTTACGTGAGCCTCCTAAACCCTAAAACAAACGCTCTTACAGGCAAAACTACCATCCATGTCAGGGGCGAGATGGTCATTGCTCTAAAACTGAAGTTTTGTGGGTTTGCTCTGGTAAAACATTTTGGCAAGTGCATGCCTGTGCAAAGGAATGCCTAGGTCAGGGCCAGACTCACGGCCATCTTCTGTCTTTAAGTTGGATCGCCTTTTGTCAGTCAGATGCCTTAGGATCCCCACCTTCTCTCTCGTGCCTCTTTTGACAGTAGCTGTGGGTGCTCAGCAGGGGCTCCCTGGCTGTGTTTGCTTTAGCTGGGGAGGTGTTTGCCCTCGCTGCAGAATTCCAGTTTCCAGCTGCCGGGGAAACCTGGAGCTGTTGTGTTGATTTATTAGGGCACAGTGCGCCTCAGGAATGCCTTTGCTAAGGAGCTGGGGGTGATGGAAGGGATCCTGCCTGATGTGGCACGAAGCCTTCCTGTTTCTCTTTACAGAGATTCTAAGCAGGAATTCCCCAAAGCCAGGTAAGAAAAATAGCTCACTCAGCTGACTACTTTGGAGAGTGTCAAAGTGAGACCTTGGTTAGGTTTCCCTGGCGTAGAATCAAGGAGGTGGACGATAGCTGCAATTTTAAGTGAGTTTTTGGTGAGAGATGGTACTGTGAATTGCCCGACCAGAAGGTTTGTATGCTTTTGGTTTGTGTTAAGAGCTGGCATTCCTGAACTACTGACTAGGGCTTTTTTCTGGGACTTGGCTTTGGGCCATCTGAATGTTTTTTGCACTTGAAAGAAGCAAGTTTCAACCTCTTTGGATTTGCAGACTTCTAAAAGCTTTCCTTTAGATATACGGCAACAGATTTGCTTTTTTTAATTACCTTTGCAGACAACAAAAGTCTGTGGTCTACAAGCTTGAAACTCAGTGACACAACTGTGTCTTCTCGGTAGTGAGTTCACTGGAATACCTTCACACCTCCGTATCAGTTTGTCCTAGCTCTCTGATGTGCACCCCTTATCCTCCTTTCTTGTCTGGGACTAACATAGAAATACATATTTCTGGACTTGGATTTCTCTCTTCTGAGATTTTTGGTGGCTGTTGCCCCAGCTGATCTGAAACCAGTATATAGGAAAATGTTGGGTGTTTGTACAGGGTAGGGTGGGCAGCCGGTCACTCTGTGTTGATCAAGTATTTGGTAATTGCAGAGTAGGTTGTGTTTACGGGGCATCGGTGCTGAGAAGGAATTTCCTTTCCTGGCTGTGGGAGAAAGCCTGTCCACGTACAGCTTTCTTCCTTTGCTTTAGCATTCCTTGAGGTTGTTTCCTATTTTACAAATGCACCTTTTGAGAACTGCCAGGAAAATGTCTCTCTCAAATGGAAATGGAAATTTCTGAGCTCACAGGGATGAAAACCTTTGGGTCTGTGCTCACAGAATGAAAAGAGGATTTCCAACCAGCCATTCTTCGGTGTGCAAAGCGGTGGAGCAAAGTCCACAGAGACTCCAAAAGTTATTGGCTTTCCTTGGGAAGGATGTGTGTGAATAGAATTGAATGAGGTTGGTCCCTCATATCCTTGGCTTCCCTGCCACAAGTACAGAGAGCGGTGTATCTTTGAACTTGGTAGATGCTTGAATAAAATGGGAAGTGGTGGGCTTTGGTGTCTTGCAAACAATTCTAGAGACAGTGTTCCTGTATTACTGTAAATAAGAGAAGTAATGGTTTTGTGACTGCATTTGGGTCCGATAAAAAGCAGGGTAAGGGAAGCAATGCTGATTTTTCCAGGACTATTTTTCCAGAAAGAGGGTGGTCTGCTGGAGTAGATGCAGATGGATTATTTTCACTGGGGACTGTTAAACCTGCCAAAGTGTAAACTGCATCTTAACAGAAAGATGTGAGACGAGGCCTGCACATCTCTCCCTCCTAATTACCACAGCTCAGCTGCTGCTGTCTCTTACGCTTACACATCTGAAAGGTGACAATGACAATGTCTTGAATGGCAAAGTAATAACAGGAAGGCTCTTTTTTTTTTTTTTTAAGCTGTAGTCTGGAACAAAGAAGTTATTCAACCAACAGACAAGATAATCCTCATGAAAAGCCTTCCTCCTAGAAACTATTCTTCATGAGACCGCTGGAATTTTTGTGGGTCTTGATGGCTTGTCTCCTGAGTGACTACAGGTAGAGCAGCATCCTCTTTCCCACACTAACAACTTCAGCAATGTCCACCACAGCAGTGGGACTTCCATTTGTGCTGTCCCTGCAGGTCTGCACCTTTATGCACAGTACCTTTTCAAGCAGCTGGAAGGCTTTTCTCTCGTGTTCTGGCAAAAATTGCAAAGATCTCCCATAACATTTTTGCAGCAGTTACTTTAGTTGCTAAAAACCCAGACTGTCAAATCTTCATTGCTCATGGCACACAAAAGAGAGAAAAGATAGTTCCCTTAGAGGAACAGGGATTTCAGAGGGGGAGGAAGGACAGCACTATGATTGTGATTGTATTGCAATGGTACAGAAAAAGCAGAGACAGCAGCAGCTCCCAGTTGGTCTGCAGATGACTGTTTTGGATTTTGTGTTTCCCTGTGAAAATCTGTGGTAGGTTGTGGTCTCTCGTGGCAGTCTTGCTGGTTAGCTATTAACTTGTTCAGTCTTCGCTCACCCATGACCCTGCCTGGTTTCGCTCTATCCCTGTAAATCTGATTTAAGAAACAGCTTTGTGAAAGTTTCTCTTCCTGCTTCCCCACTTGTTCTCTTGAGCTTGGGAGAACGTGCTGGCACCCAAGCCTTGGCAGGCACATTTTTAGTGCCCCCTTTTGCTTCTGCCCCTTACCCTTTGAGCAGTCCCTGGGGAGCCCCATGCCAGGGACAGCAGGCAGGACAGGCTCTGATCAGACACTGTGCAATGGGCCGATGAAATTCTGCTGGGAAACACCACAGCAAAGGAAAGGAAAACCAGCACTGAAAACCACAGCTTTTTTTAGCTGAGAGGAGAATGTCCTGCTTCATACATAGCCTCCTCCTGCTCATCTGCTTACGTAGTCCCTTCCTTTTCCCATCATATAGTGTTTTTTCTCACTGTATCGGGGCATTCAGGCTAGTGCAGATCTGAAGGAGCAGCCTGTAGTAAGAGATGATTACAACAGAGTATTTGCATGTTTCTGCAGCGGGCTCCCCTCTAAGTACTCAGCTGCCTACTTCTGTCTCCTCTTGTAAGATATTTCTTTGGGTAGAATCATAGAATGGTTAGAGTTGGAAGGGACTTTAAAGCTCATCTAGTTCCAACCCCCCTGCCATGGGGGGTACACTGCTTGCGACGGTGTTGGATGCTCCAGCTCTTCCTTTCCCTCAGCCTTTTCACAACTTTCACAGGGAATAAAAGTTGAAGCCAGGGAATGCCTGTCCATTTCTATCAGCCTGGGAAATGGTGGATTTCTCTCCTGAGGCCTTCGCCTCGGGCATCTCGCCAAAAGGCATCTAGTCTCTATTCACTTCAAACACATACGGTCCCTAAGCCAGAAATGTGCAGAAAGCCTTGTGCACTGTGATCAACTGAAGGCCAGACAGCGTGACCTGGTGCCTCTTAAAAATCAATGAATTGAAGAGCTGTGACTTCTGGATGCTTGGGAAGGGCGAGCAGGCTGCAGCACCCGCCGCACTACGGGAACCTGAACGGATGACAGGATGGTCATCTCAATCAAGGATCTAACCTGTATTTATGGTAGGAAAATATCCTGAAAACTGTGCCAAGAGAACTAGAATTTGAGTAAATGAAGTGTTTTGGCAAACGCAAGTGATTACCTTCTTCCTAGATTCTGTGTACGGGCTTCCTTTCTTTAGAGCTTGAGGAGTTTAAGGCAAATTTTACTTTGGAGCTAAAAGGCATGTTTTTCTCAAAGGGAGTGCAAGCGGCGCTGGGATGGACTCCAGGGGTTTGGTGTTCCTGAAGAAACGCAAACAACTGCAGAGAAGGGTATAGCTCAGATCCTTTTGCCAGTGTGCTTAGCAGGCAGCCCAGCACCAGATCGGGTTCAGTCTTTGACAAGTGACCTCTGTCGCTGAACGGGAACATAAAGAGCTTCAGTGAGCTTTGGCTGAACTGGGCTTTTGCCTGTCTGCTCCGGAGAGAGAGTAACCTCAGTGTTCCCCTCCCTCCTTCCCCCCAGCGTGTCTGTGAAAATACTAACTTGATTTAGCTGCCAAAAAAAGACATTTAAAAAGTATACATTGCTCTCTTGTGTCCTAACTTCTGTAAAATATGGGTTACGGTTGGTTCCTGTATATGGTGCTCAGTAATTTGACAGAAGAGAAAACGGTACCACTACAACTATCTACACAACACTTAATACAGTGAGGTCTCAGTCTGTACTGGGACTCCAGAGTGCTATTCTGAGCATTATGAACCCAATTATATTACCATAGAGTTCAGATGGCTTGGAGCCACACTCGGGATATTAACTGTTTCTATTAAGCTTTACATTTAGAGATCCTTCTGACAGGGAAGGATGATGCTGAACGAGCTGGCATTCCCACAGTGAAACTCTGTGTGTGTGCCTGTACAGTCAGGGAGTATTTTGTATTTGATTTGCACGAAGGATAACCTGAGTTCCAGAGCTTGCTAACTTATGGATGCTTGGTGTAATCATCTTTTGAATATACTAGTTTTTTAGCTGCAGGTGTTGTGGGGGAGGCACTTACTGATGTAGATGTATAGAAGTGCAAGAGACACCTTATGAAGTGCTATAAATGCAAGGGATTTGAGGGATAATTTAAGGGATATAAAGGATAAATCCATATGTAGTGTGTCATCTTAAACAGTATGTGATAAAATGGCATTGAATGGGGTTACTTGTGATTCAGCCTGTGTCCCTGAAAGAGCGTTTTTAAGACTTGGTTAAGATTACAATGAAAGTAGCTTTAGGAATAGTGAAAGTCCTTCCTACTTCTGCTTTTTTTTTTTTTTTTAAAAAAAAAAGGTGTGTTTCTTTTTATGATTTACATTTTGTTTTGTGCTGTTCCAGATTTTGTAAAAACAAACCCCCTGAAAACCCAAACAACAACAATAATAAAAGAAACCCTCTCTACATCTCTTAGGCAATCCAAACAAAATTGATGAGTTTCTCGCCGTTTGAATACACGTTGGCTGCCACTCTGCCTTTGTCACCCTGCAAGTGCAGGAAGAGATGAGAGAAATTTATAGAATCCTGCTCTGGTACTGCCTGAATGTGAAGCACACCACCAGCAGACGGGTGTGCTGGATTCGGAGCCTCGATGGCTGCCTTACAGAGGAAAAGGGGGTTGGCAGGACCATCTGGCTGTTGCGGGTATGAGGCAGTGGGGTAGGGAAGGTTGCAGGTTTGCTGCTGGGAAAACAGGGATGTTGGAGGGAAGGTAACCTCTCATCTCTCCTTCGAAGTGACAGGACTTTGCTGGGCTTGGGCTTAAACCCCTTCTCCCAGATTCCCAGAAAAATCCCCAAATTGCAAAACTGCAATTTGTAGCTCCTTTCTCTGTATTGGGAGAGAGTGTGACTCTTCAGGCAGGGACTGCCTCCTGTGCAGTGAACAGCTGCTCTGCAGGAGATGGAGATGAGCGGATGGAAGTATCCCATGTGGGCCCACGTGCCACCGGTTAGTTCGTGCTTGGGCTGAGGTTTGTGTATGTTTTATCAGTGAGTATCCCCTTCCTCAGAAAGCAAACAGCTGACATCTGTACCTTGCAAAGGCTTTGCTCTCCAAACTTGAGCCTATCATGCAAGGAAGCAATGACCTTGGTGTTCCTCTGCCTTCTCAGCTGCATTTTTTTGTCTCGGACACCGCTGGCCCTGAGGTTTTGATGCATTTCCCTCTGCTGCTTCATGTTAAAAGTGAAGTCTGAACCATAATGTGGGGAAGCACTTCGTATGATGAAACCCATCAAAATGAACGTGAGGGAGTGGTGGTTGCAAGGGCTTAGATGCGATGGGATGTTGGCTGGATGTTGTAGTGAGGGGGAGAAGGTGAACTAGGAAGGAAGGGGCTGCAATGGGAATCAGTTCCCCAAATAAATATTATTTATAATATTCATTATAAAGTGGGGCGTGAAGGGATAAGCAGTATCCTTTGAATCGGATTCTGTGCCTCAGCCTTCCTCCTGAAGTTCCTGCAGTTTAGACAAATGGCCAACAGCAGATTTATTTTTTTAAAGTGGTGTTTGTGCTGAACACTTGCAGGAGTGCGTTCCCATCCAGCTGCTGAGCAGAAATCCTCCTTTGGTCTTGTTGGGAGCTGCTTTGCCCTTTTCTGTGGCAGTGGCTTTTGCAACAGGAGCCCCCCCCTCTTCACCCCCCACCCCCTTCCCCAAAAGGATGGCTTTTTTTGTGAAAGAAGCCATCGTAGCCAGGCAGATATTATCCCTTTGCCGGAAGGAGGGATCCAGGCTCCCTGGGGAGGAGGGGACCGGGGGGAGCGAGTGATTCATTGCAGCTGGCTGCAGTTTGGCCTCCTTCTCTCTCTTTGCCCTGGGTGCCAGGGAGTGACAGCTCGTGGGCAGCAGGCCAAGGCCTGAAAAGAGGAGTGTGTGAGGCCTTCAGCTTTCTCATGCTTTATCAAGCTGCAAAGAATAGCTCGATATTCAGCCAGCGTTGGTGCAGGTCAGGAGAATGGAAAGGCGAACTTAACTCCTGACATGCCGGCTGACCGCGCGGAGCTGGGGCTGCTTTGTGCGTCAGCGTGCGGTGCAGAAGGGAGAAGATGGGCTTTGATGCAGCCATGAAGATAATTTTTCTGTTAAGCGGGAAGGCTCTGTGACTTGCTGGGAGCGTGGAAAAGAGAGGTCTCCTCTCGTGGCTCGAGGGATGGAAATACTGAAAGGTAGGGCAGCAGGAGCCCCTGGTGTCCTGGGAAAGCGTGGGGGACTGTGGTGGGTGAGTGGCAGGTCTGCCCTCGGTTGTCCTTCCGCTCATGGCACGGGGCTGGGGACCATTGTCCTGGCCAGCTGACCCCTGGGCAGTGCCCCTCAAGATGGGGAAGTGGTAGCCTAGGGAGCAGGATGGGGCCGGTGCTGGAGCTGTAAGGCTTTGCTGGAGGGTCTGCCAGCCAGGCATCCCTGTGGCGGTGGTCTCTGCGGAGGGCTGCCCACCGGCACGCAGGGAGTTAAGCGCTCCTCAGCGGCCGGGGTGAACCTACCTCGGGGTGTTGAGCTCCATTCCCACGGCTTTTCCTTTCTGACCAGGGCTGGGGGAGGGATCCAGCCTGGAACAAGTAAAATGCCCGGAGGCTGGATAACAGCACCCGGGGGCCCCCTCTGGCCTTGTGCTGGGCTGTGAGAGGTTGGAGCTTCAGGCTGGACGGGGGCTGCCGGCCAAGGCTGGGGTCTGTCGGCGCTCAGCTGGCCGCTGGGTGAGATGGCAGGTTTATTTCCCTCCTTCAGGCAGCCCGAGATGGCTTTACAGGCAGCCGAGTTCCTGCCTAGGGGACTGAAAAGAATTATTTCTCAGCTGGAAGGATGTAAAGTAGAAATCAAGTCGCAGGAGTTCCATGAGCGTGGGTCAACACGCGGGTTTTGTGCCTGAGCGAGAGCAGCAGCTTTTGAAGGAGCGTCATTCCCTGTGGGACGTGCGAGTTCCTCCAAGGTGTAAGATAGCAGGGCCCTTCTTTCCTGATGCCGACTCCACCTTCTCCTCCTACTCCTCGTTCTGGGCTGCTGAGTGTAGCTGTTTGAAGCCCTGAGGAGCGGGAAGAGGAGGAGGAGCAGGTGGAAATCTGAGGGGCCGAGGCAGGGGGTTGGAGGGTGCTGGGAGCACAGCCTGCGGCTGCCTCGGAGCCAGAATCCACCCGTTCTCCATCAGGGGGCTGGGAGAGCTAGAGGGCTCTGCCACATCCCAGTTTGCGTTGGAGCTGAGCATATCCCTGCGTGGGGTACTAACCCTGGCCAGCACTGATTTCCCAGCAGAGGGAGAAGGGCGTTAGAGTACCTGTTCTGCCCCTGGAAATACTCTCTGAAGTTCTCTCTGAGGACTAAGGTGTGCAATCCCTATTCTCACCAACTTCTGAATTCAAGGGGAACTGGTGTGTGTGTGTGTGTGAATGGGACCTGGTAGTAGCATAAAGGACTTGGAGTGCAGTTCCTTGGTCTACTTCTGCTGGGCTGCACTTACACTCTGCAGACCAGGTTATGCCAAAAAGATGTGTGGTCAAAGACTGGATTCTTGTTTGCGCGTGGGATATCTGGAGTTGCTCCCATCCCAGATCCTCTTTGCAAAGACTGTGACCCTCCCAGTTGCTGTGCTGGCCCCTGTGGTGGGAGGATTTGGAGGCAAGAAGGTTTGGGGAGCAGCATTGCCCGTGGGGCAGGGGCTTTACTCCTTGCGAAATAAGGCAGTAGCCTGGGTCAGCACCTCGATGCAGGCAGGAGTGATGAAACGACAGTGTCTGTGCAAATATTCTGCAAACACCAAAGAAATTTCTCCCGGTGGATTACTAATTGTTACATGCCAAAATCCTAATAAAGACTAAGAGGCAGCAGACCTTGTTTGGCTGTTGGCACCCAGGGACTTCATGATCTCTGAGCTCTGCTTTCCAGCGCACCGCAGCAATTTGCTCTGTCCATTTACTTGCCCAGCAATGGGAAATGTGGCTGGAGTGGGAGCTGGAGCTGGTTTGATCAGAGCCCTGTGCGAGGCAGACCTGGGGTAGATGCACAAAGAGAAACTCTCGCCTGCTGTGGCGGTAGCTTGGGGACCCAGGTGCAGCAAATGCACCAGTGAGAGATGGCTTTTCTGCCATGCTCCTGGAGGGACAGGGGGTGTGTTCCCATTGTGCCTGTGCTGGTTTGCTCCTGTCAAGCCTCTTCTCATTATTTTTGCCTTGAGCTGTCTCAGGCCTGAAGGCAAAGTGCTGCAGAAGGCTCTGTAGGCTTGCCCTTGAGAGACGTGGGGTCCTTGGAGAGTGGCTGTTCAAGGGAAGCGCTGCAGTGGGCTGAATTGAGGCTGTTTCAGGCTGCACAGCTCTGAGCTAATCTCCCAGAGGCAGAGACATTACTCACCAATCAGGAATGTGTCTGTATTTTTCCTAATGAGAACAAAACATTTTATCCCTGTTCATTAGCAGAGAGTTAGGGTGTACTGTTGCTATGCCAACAGACTCCTCTCCCCTGCAGACACACTGGGGGTGTCCTCCCTGCCATGGTTAGAAGGGTGATGGGGAAGGCTCGTTCTGGCAAGAAAAAGATCCCATTGTTTTCCCAGGGCTGCCTGGACTTTGTGCAGCTGGCCAGACCTTGCCTTCTCAGGGGGAAGGGAACCGCAGCGGGAGTCAAGTGCAACAGAGGTTTAATTTATTGGAAAAATAGTCTTTGCATTTCATTTTATTTTGTTTTTTCCAGCTTAAGGCACACTCCTCAATAGAGAAATGAAGGTGTCTCATCGTTCCCAAGAGTCCAGATGGTAAGCAAAATGCGCCGGGAGCCAGCCCTGGGATGCCCATGGACTGCTGCAGCCCTCTGGGCTCCTCCATGTTCCTGACCACCCCAGATTGTGCAGCCATGTGTACCATGGCCTGCCCATGCCCAGTGTAATGCTGGGCAGCCTCTTGATACTGCTGTATAACGAGCCCACCTGACGAGCTGTGCCACCTGTGATTAGTTGGGCAAGTAGGTTCACTGGGCACGTGGTCTACTGGAAAGAGCGAGTGGCTGTATGTGGAAATAGGCTCTTGTTCCCTTTGCAAAGAGAACGTTCCCTTTGTGTAGAGAAATCCTATGAAGGATAGAGGACCTCTCTTCAACAGCAGCTTTGATGTGCAAAGTTCTGCTGTAAGCACATGTGTTTACTCCAAAGGTTACTTGTCGATTTGCTTGTCATTTTTGTCTTTGTCTTGGTCATCCTCCCTAGCTGCACCCCGCTTCCTTGAGGGTCTGGTTGGGATCTGTGGGGTGTAGTGGTGCCGAAGTCAGGCCACTGTAAGCCTTTTGCAAGAGTCTTCTCAACACCTCTGGTGTTGCGTTTCCATCTCTGTTGCAGGGTAAAAAATTTTCTATACAAGGGAATGAGTTTAACCTACAGATGGAAACAAACAAAACAGAAAAGCTACTTTCTGATGGTGATCCATGGCCGGTGAGTGTTGCCAAATCTGAAGACAGTCTCCTGGAGCAGGGGTGATGTTTGTATCTGGCTGTCAATCACCATGCAGCGAGATGAGCTGCTTTGTGCTGGCAGAGCTCTATGGTGTTGACAGCTATAGACCCTTGAAGAAATGTCTCCCTGAAACTGTGTTTTCCTTCCAGGCTGCTTCCTGTTAAACAGGATAGCTGCAACTCCTATTTCAGTTTGCCTGGTGAAGCACTCTCTGTATATTTGAATATCAAATATAGGGTGGCACAGCAGAGATCCCAGACTGAATGAGCTGCTGGAGATCTGCAGATCAATCTGAGGTGAAACGGAGATCTGCAGATCTGTATGGAGTGAAACCCTGGCACCTGGACACTGGGTGCTGACTTAGATGAGTCACTGATTCTTGCACTGGAGAGATGGGTATCCTGTTAGAGCACTGAGAGTACAGCAGCCCTTCATCAGAAGGATTTCTGCTTGTTGGACTTGCAGGTATAGCAGCAGATGGCTTGGCAGAAATAAAAACGATGTACAAAGCCAGATGACAGCCAGTCCCTAGCCTGGACTTCTGTGTGTGCATAGCCCGTGTGGTTTCAGTTTGGTGACAGACCTGGATTGAACTCTTGGATGGTAAAAAGCAAGTTTTCGGAAAACCTGTTTCAATCTGGAGCCTCCAAGAATAAATCCTGAATACACAGAACACATGTACAAAGTTTGGCAAGTCTGGTTTCCTCAACTTTGCATTGCTCTGGGTGGTTCAAGTAAAACCACTAAATCAAAGCTGTTTGGAATACAGAATAAGTAAGTACTTGAGATGACTTGACTTCAGGCCAGTCTCTTCTGGGTCCATGCTTTCAGGGTACATTAAAAAAAAACAAACCATAGGGAGGACAGAGGTTTGTATGTTGTATTCTTGAGATATCAAACTGATTCTGTCCAGGTTCTATTAAAAAAGTGCTCCAGCAGAAGTGCACTCAAGGACAAGTTTTTTAGTACCTCTAAGTGCAAAAGATCACAACTGAACAAACCAACTTGTGAAATGTGAGTTATGGTTATTAACCGAGTCGCGCTGTACTTCATTCTTGTGCAGCCAGAGCAGCAATTCGGCGTTACCTAGGAGAGTACTTGTTCCCTCCTCATCTTTACCCTTCTTTTTAAGCAGTGTAGGGGATGATTTTCTGCCCTATTTTCTGTGAACCACCAATTTTTCTTTTTTATTATTTTTTAGAGTAAAGATAAACATACAACTGCTGTGCTGTGTGCAAGGCAAGAATTCTTGAGGAGCAACTGTCGCTTTCAGGAGGATGGGGGCACATTTTTCCAAACTGTGTTGATGTGTTTTGGCTGTAGAGATTTTTCTCATTGCTTCATGGGACTGGCAAGTGGTTCTGTACAGTGTGCTCTCTGCAGAGTGGTCAGAATAGTGGGCAAGTTGGTTATTTCTAGACTTGGGGCCATGTACTTCCTTCATACGTGATGTAAGGCTTCTGCGTAGCTACCTCAAACTCCAGCTCCAGTTCCAAATGTGGTATTTCAACGAAAGGCTACTCCAAATGGTTCTCTGATCTTGTGTCTTGTTGTCTTGTCATTCTGTTTCTGAGATGTTTCCCACTGCATGCTGAGCTCTTCTTCACTACATATGTACACTCCATATGTTAAAGTATTTAATCTGGTAACAATTGGATTCTTGTTTTGGTACTGTCTGAGCTTCTTTCAGCGGAAAGAATAAAGCAGACCTATCCACAGTGGGGCAAAGAATAAAATTCCAAATCTATTTCTACATTTTCTTTCTAAAAGCACCACAGGTGTAATACCTGGAGCCGGGTGAATGCCTTATATGAAAATAAGCCCTTTTGTTTTGTTCCGGATGCCATGTTGGCATAGTTTCATGTCACCAAAGGTGTGGTCAACTCTCCTGCACTGCATTCTAGAAGCTCAACTTCTAGGGAAAGCCAGTGCTTAGTCCATCAGATCTAGTGGAAGAGATGGGAATAACTGGGTTCAACTGAGAGGCTGGATTGCATGAACTGCTGAGTCCTGTGTGCTGTTTGATATCCACCACCTCGAGAGAAGGGTCAGATCAGAACTTTGATCAGAACCAGTTATGTCCCCACCAGTTTGTGGGGTGAAGTGTTCCTTCTAACCCTTAAAGAATGGTTCAAAGCCCTAAATTGTAGGTTTATAGTTTTAAAAATGCTGTTAGCACTGAGTTTTGTAACTCGGATAGATCTGCCCTCTCTTCAATTCTGGTGGATTTTAATGGCCTTGTTACATTTTTTTTTTAAATTCCAGTTACCTGTCTATATCTCTGCATCTTAAAAATGCTTGTTTAACTTTCAGTAGTGAAACTGGCAAAGGACAGAGAAAAGCCAGATATTTCAGCCTGACAGGAAAGCTTAGGTTGCTCAGCGAGCTAAGCATGTATAAACAGCAAAGTTCTATATCTGATAATCAAGAATATAAGAAGCAATTAGGGTCACTGCACTGATGGAAGAAATCACCCAGGATTTCAAGGGAGTCATGATAAAAACGGTGTCTGAACCTGAGTATTCTTATATGACTCTGTAGAAGAACAAGGTCTGTTAAGAATATTGTTGTTTTATGTAGCATCAGGAAATCACTAAGTATTGTGGCCATAATTAAGGAAAAGATTGATGAATTGAAATGCTCATAATGAACATATTACAGAATAAAGCTCTGGGATTCAACCTCTGTCACAAGGTTGTAACATTCTTCATTGAGCAGGATAGATCAAATATAAGGACATTATTTGTATTTTAAAAGCACTAATGAGGGGGGGAAAGTGTGTTTTTTTCCTAAAAAATACACCCTATTCTGGAGGAATGAGGTGTAGATGGATGCTGTGGCTTGAAAGTAAACTTGCTTTTGAGCAAACTCAGTTAAGAAGTTAGGCTGCATATTTTAACAGAGAACTACCTGACCAGCAGTTCACTGTCGCAGGTGGGGAAATCCCTGCTGTATTTAAAATCACCACTCTAGTTTCTCCAGCAATTTCTGCAGCTTTAAGAAAAGCTGCATTGCATCTTAAGAAAGGTATTTTCAGATTTTAGTAATGGAACAGCAGCAACAGTGACCAGAGGTGAGGATTAGCTTCCATACAAAGAGCAACTGAATAAACTGGGACTCTTCTACCTGAAAAGTGATAGGTGATTAGTTATCTTCAAATCCTGAATGGCACAGAAAGGTTAGAGGGGGAGCAACCTTTTTTTGTGTCTTCCATTACAAGTATGAATAGGTATTGAATGTAGCCAGCATGTAGTAAGCTTAAAAACAAATAACAACTTGGTCCTTGATGTGTGCAGTTAACCTGGGAAGCTTCTTGCCACAGGATGTTGTGAAAGCCAAACATCTGTGTGTATTTGAGGACACAGGGCAGCTCCATAGAAGAAGGAGCTATTGAAACTTATTAAATGCATAGAAACCATCTCTGTCCCAAGAAATCCCCGAGCTGTGCATTGTTGAAGCCTGGGAGAGTGTTCAGGGAGGTAAAGTGCTACGATGTGCTTACTTCATACTTATCTTTCTGGCCATCACTGGAGCCACGAAACTGCAGCCTGGTTTGCAGGTATGGAGCGGGAGGGGGGATGCAAATACAACTTGTAAAAACAGAGACTGGCACAGCTTGTGGTCTGGGTTGGTTCTCTGCTGCCTATGATGTACTGCATGCACCTCTGACTTGCTAAAAGCGTTGCCTGTGGGCTGTTGGAGCCTGCAGACTGTTGACTTGACTTTGAAGAGAGGTGGAGAGTGTATTTCTGGAAACTACGCAGCTAGGAAGGGTGGTGTGAAGACAAATATCCTAAGCAGAGAAGCTGAATCTCTCCCTTTCTCTGTGGCATATACTGTTCCTGCTGCTCTGAATTGGTAGGTGTTTTACCGAGTTACAGAAACTGGCTTACTACTGATAGCCTAAATCTTATTTGTGTGAATTTCCCCCGTTTACAAAAGTGTTTCATGCTGGTAATGGACTGTAACTTAATTTGAGCTAAAATGGGTGATAAGCAGATGTATAAACAATACAGCCCCTGTTCCAAAGCATTTTCAAACTAAAAATGTCATGGCCTACGTGAGGTTCATACTCTTCAGAAGAACTCAAAACACTGGTCTTATTTTAGGTCTTGTATAAACATTTTAAAATAACTCAAAAATAGGGTTCGCTTCTAGATGCTTCACCCTTGAAAGTCCAGTCTCATACTTGGTTTTAGATGTTTACTCAAATCTGCAGAGGGCACAGTACAGAGCAGCCCCAGTTGCTCCTTTGAACTTCCTTCTCTTTGAGAAGGAAGAGAACAATGTCTGCTATCTGTCTTTTTGTCCCTAGGGACTGCTGTTAGGTAGTGTTTTGGTTTTTTTTTAACCTTGTGTTGACTGACTTTGCTGCTTTGGTCATTGGGGAACAGCTACGGAAAGCTGACCAGTAGTAGAACTATGATGTATATCCCTGGACTGAATTGATGTATTTTGGAAAACTATAGCTCCTTTGCAAGGATACAGAAATTAGGTTGTCTGCATCTCATGTTCTCTAATGAAAGTCACTCCATGGACTGGCTGAGAAGTCTCATGCTCAGATTAGAGCTGTGAGGAGGACAGAGGGATGTGGGGCTGAGATAAGAAGCCAAGTGGAATACCTATGGGATTAGGACGAGTCATGGTGGGAAGGACAGAGAGTAGGTGGAGTGGGTTTAAATTCCCTTCCTGTTGATTGTCCCCTATCATGTTGACATTGCACCTTTTTAGTCAGCTGTTTGATGTAGGAAGATGTTTCTGTCCCAAACCAGAAGTCTTATCATTGCAGAGTAGCAATGGACTCAGTTGTTACACTGTTTAGAGAGCACCTTCCTTACTGTTTCACTCTCAATTTCTCAATTATTGTTTTAATCAGTAGTTTTGTTCCAGCAATGATTGATTCTCTCTCAGCCTGTTCCTGTGAGTGCTGGGCTTGTCTACCATTCTCCAGATAGTCCATCCAGATTAGATTTGATTTGAACCCATCTTTAGCCTGTATGACCTTTTCTATTTCCAGCTGGTCCATGATTTGAATAAATCATGTTACTAAGCCCTGAGAAGATTTAATGTAAAACATTTTTGTGATGCTAAACTTGTGCCAGCCCCTCTGTGGCCTCCTGAGTTGACATTAGGTGGCTGATTGTTCAGTTTGGTCCATGGGTCTGTCTGAAGAGTGCTATCTGAGACACATTTTTGTGGGGTTTTGATTAGTTACCTATGTTGCGGCAGTTTTGATGTTTCCTTTTTTGGAGGAAGGCGCAGTCCTTGCTGTGTGGTGTATATAACTTACAATGGCGGAGGAAAGATGCTTGGAACTGGGACAGTCTGCAAACAGAACTGTGCTGACCACAGGCTATGGTTTATCCTTTCAGCACAGATGTGCCCCCTTTGTCCTTGTTCCCCTTACCAGCTTCTCTCCTCTGTCTAGCTGTTCCCTCCAGCAAGAGAGCAGCCACTCAGATGTAAAACTCTCAGTGCTATTCCTAACAAACTGCCGAAAATCTGGTTTTCCTGTCTCCTGGGCACTTTTGCCTCGGGGTGACCCTGGCAAGGTAGCATTCTCTTGAAATGCCAACAATTAGCCAGTTATACTGGCTGCAATTCCTGCTCATAGCAGTTTGCATTTCAGACAAGCACTGCAGCTGATGCAGCAGACCTGTTCGCGCATCTCTGTGGCCCTGAGGTGAAGGTCTGGGCTTCTCTGAAAGGCAAAGGGAAGAGCCAGTCAGTCCTGCCCAGCCAGTGGCTGTCAGACTGGGAAGGTAGGAGGGTAGCAAACTTGATGGAGAACAGTCTCGACCAAAAAGCTTTTAAAATTCATGGCTGCCACGAACAGGTAGACAGTTCTGAATCTTGATGCCTTTAAGACAGCACCAAAGAAGCTTCCTCAGGACTGAACAGGAACAGGAGCTCAATTATTTTGCCAAAAAAAGTTAGGATCTCCTCAATCTGAGTGTACAGATAAGAACAGAAGCTCATGTTGCAAAGCCGCTTGATGGTGTTAAAGTTTCTTATGGTGACTTCTGTAACAAAATTCCTTGTTCTGGATAAGGTGTGACTAGATGTCTGCCTGTTAACAAAGTGACTGGAGAACTCTTGCTCCAGATGGTTTATTTCTCCAAGTACCAAGTCTTGCAGTGTCCTAGCTTCTGCTTCCTTTGCTTCTTAATTTACATGTTGCTCATTTTCACTCCTCCAGATTGTGGACCCACAGTGGTATGAATGAAGAGCATTGCCTGATGGCCCGTGCACTGTAGTAGTCCTCCCACCCCTGCCAGTATGCAGTCTGGTTCTCTGAATTTTACCCTTGAAACAAGAACTTCCAAATGTGGACAGTGTTTGGGATGGAATACTGTGATTGTAGGTAGAATGCCATGCTGCATTTACTGCTGCCGGTCTGTGGCTCCTCAACCACATGCACCTTGAGTGCCCTTCATGGAGGGTTCCTGGGCCACATCAGGCTACATTTGGAAGCACTGGTTATCAAAGATCCTAGCCTGTGTGGGAGGGTCGTTGCTTGGGGCTGTTGGGACTGGTGTCAAGTTGATCCTGACTCTTAAGTCTGCCCCCAGCCTGCTCAGTCTTCTGCAGTAGCACAGTGGGAGCTGCTGTGTTTTATGCATGGGATCAGCAACCTGGAAAGGTCCCCAGGCTTTTTGAACAACACGGTGTGTTGCTATCTGTTGTCAGCCTTATGAAAGCCTTGGTATGGACTTGCAAAGGTGGAAGAAAATGTCTGGCCACCTCAACTTTGATCATTATCTAGCAGACCTGTGTAACCTAATTACCAGAATATTGAGCCTAATAGTTTGTAGCTGACTACTAATAGTCCTCCAGGGTTAGGCACTAATTTATGGAAGAGTAATTGATCAAAGCTTCATTTCTGATAATGCTTTAAAATGAGTTGAGTAATACAAGATGGAATATAACCCAACTTGGTTTGAAGGCAAACCACAAGCAGATTGTGGTAGTGATGTGGAATTCTGTTGATTTTGCTGTCTCTTCTGGGTGGGAGGGGGTAGATGCTACTCATGTGGTTTCATTGCATTAAATTGATTTGCATGTTACTACCTGTATTCAGCAGCAGAACTGCTGACACTGTTGTAGTGATAGGGGAAGACTGTCAAACTCAAGAAGATTCTGAAGAAGGCAGAAAAGTGAATTTTATTTGAAATAAAGGAAAACTCCAAGGAGAAAAATTCCTTTCTGTCCACCAAGGCATATTCAGTCTTTATAGAGCTGTTGTGGTACTAAAATTGAAGACTTCTGGGGTGTTGAGGAAATGCTGTTCTTTTACAGGCCAGAGCACCCTGCACTGCCCAGGGTCTGCAGAGCGAAAGGAGGTGTTCAGGGCAGGCTCCAGTGTTTAATGATTCTGGTTTGCATCTTGGCAACTGGGAGCTGGAGCTGGGGATGTGGTCCTTGTGTGTCTGTTTGTGGTCTGTGGCGCTGCATGAACTCCTTTTGTGGTAGGTCTCTGGTCTCCCTTACACTCTGCAATCCTGCAGGGCTGATGCTGGTGTGGAGACCATGGTTTCCTCTTGGGGTGCAAGTCTAGGACTGGCTTCCTTTCACAGGACATTTGGAGCTCCTTCCCTCTCAGGCTAGGTTACTCTAATGTCAGGCTAGATGCAAAAGGACTTGCCCCTGGGAGTGTGGTCTTTGCCTCTGGGATGTGAGAGCTTGGTTGGGGGTCACGGTGCGGTCCTCTGGGAAGCATGTGCTGGTTGATGGAGGTCTTCCTTCCAGAGAGTACCCTGCTAAGCAAAACAGACTTTAAGGCAGAAATGATTACAGTGAGACTGTGTGCTGTCCTGGCTGTTTCTGGAGGAAATGGTTGCCGTTTCTGCTTTACACTAGTCAACACAGAATGGCTAAGACAGACGGTGCAGGGCAGATCTCTGGCTCTCGCAGCCTGGGGAGCCAGAGCTGGGAACAGGAGGATCCTGGCTGTGGCAGGGGAGAGGTGCCCCTGGTGCTGGGGAAGGCAATGCGGTTGGGAAGGCGTGCCTTGTTTGAGGTGGAGGCCAGTAAAATATGAATCACATCTGTTTGAAGTAGTGATGAAATCCCAGATGAAGGATTTCTGTAATACCTAGCCAAATAGTCTGGTGTGCTTTAGCTTTCCTTTCTCCCTGGTGAGAAGGGTCAGTCCTGACCTACTTTTAGCAATAGTGTTTCTGTTAAATGCTACCCAAAGCTTAGATCTACATATGGCAAATACACGTTATCTGCTTTGTTCAGTTGGCATCTGAGCGAGACATTTCCATCAAACATTTAGCAGACAGGGGAGAGCTGTTCATAGAACGGTCAGAGTTGGAAGGGACCTTAGGGATCATCTAGTTCCAACCCCCCTGCCATGGGCAGGGACACCTCCCACCAGAGCAGGTTGCTCAAAGCCCCATCCAGTCTGGCCTTAAATACTTCTAGGGATGGGCATCCATAGTTTCTCTGGGCAACCTGTTACAGTGCCTCACCACCCTCAAATTCTATTCCTGGAGGAGAATTTTCAAATTTGTATTCCTGCAGGAGACACTGTTGGTGTGTTAAACCCAATTCTGCCACTCGTGTGCACCGTGGCTCTGGCCTCTGCCTTGGTTTCCCAGTCTGCTGAGGGTGATGCTCGCTCGCTTCGCTCCCGTGGTGTGCATCAACTTTGTGCTGCACTGTCAGGATTCAGTTAGATGTTATCTAAATATTAATATGATAGATAACACCTTTAGAAATAGTCAGCAAGGTTAGGCTTCTGGCTTCCTAAATACGCAATTAAGCAGGGCTGAAGTTACATTCTTAATATTTAAAAATAAATAAAATCTATAAATGTACCATAAAATAATAAGTTTAAATAGAGCTGTCATTCTAGGGCAAATTGTAAAGCTCTGTGTAACTCAGGATCCTGTCAGGATTCTTTTCGGCAAGAGCTAGAAGCAGATACTTAATGAGGGCTGTAAGAAACAGGGCATGTATAATGTGGGGGGTTTGGTTTGTATGTTTTGTGGGGTTTTTTTATTCCTTTCTCTCCCCCTCATTTGACTCTCAGTTTTATTACCATCATCAGTTTAGGGCCTTCCTTGGCCAGAAGTTGTATCTAATCATCTGATCTCGAGTACATCTATTCTCCATTAATTTATATAATCCCTCTTCTAACTTGTTTATGTTTCTGGTCTCCATGACATCCTACAGCAGTGAGCTCTACAATTTAATTATGCATTTTAAATGTTAGTGAAAATATTCTACATCCAGTGACAATATCCTTGAAATAAATGTCTTACAGAAGTTATAGATAACTTCGTCTCTCTGCATTATAAGACGTGGTAGTTGATTATTCCATGTTTTTCATCTTGACACTAAGTAATGTTTCAGATATCTTAAATTTTCCTTATCTTCTGCCTGGTTGTTTCTTTGTCCATCCAAAGTCCGACTCTGCTCAGTCTCTCCTTATATGGAAGCTGCTCCACGCTTTTGATCATCTTTGTTGTCCTTTTTGTCATTCTGTCTCCTTTTTCAGATGTGGGAATCAGAACTGCCAGCAGCATGCAACAACAAAATGGTGATACGTATTTTCTTTGCTAATCACGCCAAAGGTTGTATTTGCCTTTTTGCTTGATTCTAAATACTGAACTGACCTACCAAGTTTACAAAGTTTTCCTGACTGGTAACAGCTAATCTGTATCCTGTTGTGCTATGTAGCTAGAATATTTTGTGTTGGATTTGGTATTTATTAACGTATTGTGTAGTTACTTAGGAGTGCATGACTTTTGTTACTTTTTACAAGTTTTTCTGAATATAGTTGTGATGAATAATTTTTTTAATAATACTTTGCCATTTCTGGACATAATCCTCTTCATGGATCTTATGTGAATGTATCCCTCAGGTTGCGGAACAAATTATTGGCAGATCTCACTGATAACCTTCCTCTGACAGGGAAATTCTTCTGGTTTCCTATGTTTTAATTACTTATTAAATCATAGTAGGGACTGTAACTTCAATCCCACAATAATTTTTGTGGTTTTTTCAAGTGCCTTAGTTGACAGTCTTTTTAAAATCAATTTAGTTCATATTAAACAGATTAACAGCTGGCTCTTGGATATCAATTAACTGGAAATGAGAAATCTGCTCGTGGAATTTCCTGGGTGCTATAGGAATTTCTCTCTGCTCCGATACTAGTCTGTATTTTGATCAGAAATTGGGTTCTTGAATTTCTGCAAGCAAATCTATTTCTACAGGGGGCGATGGGCTTAGATTGATATAGATTTGTGTAGAAACAGTGGATTTGCTCAGCAGGGTGAATTGGATGGGTAATTTTAGTGAGCTCTGCTTTCCCAGCAGGGTTCTATTACAGCTGGATTAAACCTATCTGTGCTCTCCGGATGTACTTTGCCTGTAAAAGGCTAGAGAACAGGATTTTTTTTTTTTCTTAACTAGTTGCCTATTTGAGAATTGAAGAATATTTGAGTTGCTGATGGTGTTTGACTGGATAAAGGCTTTGGGGATGGTAAATGGAGTGCTGGTGTGTCAAACTGGGGAAAATTACCTTTGCTTTGTGTGCAACGTTAGACAGCCAAAGGAATAGCCTGTCTGGGTCAGTGCTGTGAAAAGCCAGTGCTCATCCAGGTCAGGTACCTTAAAGAAAGGATATAGGCGAACTGGAAAGAACTTAGCTACAAGAAAAATTAATTATTTTTGATTGAGGAAGCTCAGACCACCTAATGCATCCAGCTGAAGGATTACACGTGACTGCAGTCTGTGTTTCAGAAGGCTCAAAGCTGGCAGGAGGTATAGGGGAAGGATTGCCTTATGCTTGTCTGCCCTTATACTGCTTCTTAGGCATCTATTATTGTCTGTTGCTGGAGCCAGGGTTTCTGTGTAGGTGGACCTCTGTCTGAGTTAGAATAGCTGTCGTTATCTTCTTGCCCAAGGAGGATTAAGAAGAAGGATTAGTTTTCAAACTGTTGATGCAAAAAGCAACTAGAAGCTTCTTTGACTTGGGAGAGCCTGTGACAAGCAAAGTTAGGCAAAATGACAAGGTATTTCACTTGGGGTAAATAACCTGTGGGGATCAGCTTGCTGGGTTAAGGTGGCAGTTCCTGTAATTTAGGAGCTTAAGAAAAAATTCTGCTTTCACTGAGAGACTTTAGTCAGCAGCTCATGGGCTAGAAGAAGAGACTGCTTAGTGGTGTCCAGTGGTTTGATTATGCAGAATGTTGGAGCAGATCCTAAAGGAATCTAATTTTCAAATGTATGACACTGACAGTGGTTGTGCTAAGATACTGAGCTGACTTGATCTCCCTTTATAAAAATGTATATACCACATGGTACTTGAGTTCACGTTTTGTTAGTGTTTGAGAGGATGGTCAAGTGAGAAGTCAACCCTCAATTTACAATGACAAAATCTTTTGACAGCAAGCAGCTTGCGGTTGCATTGTGTTTCTTGTAAATGTCTGTGAAGTTTGTCTTCATTTATAAAAAGTTCACTATTTAACATTGTATTAATCATTAACTCTTCAGTAACCATTTGTACTGGAAACTTAAAACTAGTTTTTATAGCACATTTTCACATGTGCAAGAGAAAAGGTCAGTTGTGCTAGAACTGTTTAGGGGAAATACAGGGCCAGGACTGTCAGTGAAATCCAGTGTGGCTAAAATTAATATTCATGCAGACACAGGGGTGTAGAAACACTTTCTACAGTTTTTCCAAAGAACCCTAACAATGCCTGAGCTATGCATTGACATGGCAATAGTATCACAAAGCTGCAACATATTTTGTGCAACACTGTTTTAGTGTAATTTTTTCAACCATCATCCAGAAAAGTACATTTGAATGATCAGCAGTAACTGTCAAGCATTTAGAAACATAATTTTCCCAAGTGTTTACCTAATAATGCTGTTAACCTGTACTTTTGGGCTACAGAATTTTCTGCCACTGTCCCTTTCTGTTTCAGATGTAATATTTTGTCTTTAAATGGCTTTTTTTAAAGTTATTTTGATCTCAGCTTTGGTGTTACATCTGGTACAACAGAGCTCTCTTGTCTGTGCCAGTCCTGCTCTGATAGGATGGCTTGGGCTTCTCCTTGGTCAATTTTATTTGGAAAATAGAGGTTTGCGTTCATCTCTGCTGGAGCTGCTTGTTGCAAGTGTTCTTAAACAGCAGAACAGGGAACTGGCCTGGTAGTAGTAAATAAGACTCAAAAAAAAGATATATTTATTTAATGGGAATGTTGTCTTTCGTAGCAGAAAACAGCGAGTCTCTGTTGAGCATAAGAAACTTAGAAGGGGCTGAAATTCAGGGCTTTTGGGCAGAAAACGGCAGCAGTGGTCATCTTCCTACTGCTGGGTGATTTGAATGTGCTGGGGCACAAGTCGGTATGCAGCTGTAAGAATTATGCATTTAATTTTTAGATCTTTTAGTGCTCTCACCATAGGTACAAATTTCAGGTTCTTTTTTTTTTTTTTCTCCCCAAGGATAATTCTGGTGGTATTGATGTTGAGTATGAAATCTAGCCTAGAAGGTGGAACATAATCTGACCTCTCCTTGTTCGAGGGATAAAACGTGGTATTAGGGAAATAATCTGTGAGGATTGAAATAATCTTTACGTGTTGATACGTTGTTAAAATGTGTCCAAATGAGTTCTGGGTTTGTTTCTTTTAATAAATCAGTAAAGTCTCTGAGAGGGGTATGTGAGGTCAGAGAGGTAAAAATAGTGCTATAGAAAACACGGTCTTATTTCAAATTCCAAGTAACAACATAGTGCCACTGCTTCCACGTTATTGGTTGTTGTTTTGTGGATGTGATATAAATATTCTGTGGCAGAACTGACTAATCCTCTAGCCCTTCTGTTGTCATCCTGATTAAATAAATGAAACTCAGAAATATCATTTGGATATTAACATTTTACAGTGTATTAGAGGCAATGTTCAGAGTATTGTCTGGAACATTTTCCTATTTAACGGGAATTCATGAAAAAAATGGAATATTTTAAAAGAATCTTTAAGCCTTGGCAATTGCCTTCGGAATTAATTAAAGGCTACACACTTTTAGGGCAATCTGTCTGTAACAGCTGTGTTGTGCACTAGCAGTGAGCACAGGAAACAGAACGGTTCAGTAAATCCATAAAGAGCTCACAAGTGTAGCCTGTCATGAAACCATCAGATTTAAATGTAGGTTATCCTCCTCCTTCCTGTCCTCTCAGAGAGGTTGTGATGGGCTTAACTAACTGAAGAGCAAGAAATAAAAAAGGTGGCGATGCCCATGTTTGAGAAACAACTTGGAAAATTGAATCAAAAGACACTGCTGGATTTTTATCTGTTTTCACATAGAATGGGAATGCTCCTCACTGCTGATGGCCACACAGGCTCAAGCTCATTTCTAATGTATGTTTGCTTGCCTAGCAATAAATACAAGTTCATTAGCTAATGGCTCTTCAGGAAAGAGCAACAAAGAGCACTATACACAGTGTTTACCCATTGCTGGGAGCGATTAGAACCAGCTTGCAGAACATGCTGTACTACCTTTTTTTTCTCTTTTTTTTTTTTCCCCTTCTCAGCTGCCCTCTGTTTTACCAGAAGTCATGAAGACTAGATAGTAACTTCTCACCTGGAACATTTTTGAAGACTAGCTCTTAACAGAGTGGCTTCTAAGGGGATATTAGTGAGTGAAAGAAGAACAGATCAGAGATTTGACCACAGCAGGATCTGCTTTTGATTGTGGTCTGCTGGGATGAAGGTTTAGTAGCTTTTCCATCTCTTTATCCAGTACAGGCTCTCTAATAGGTAAAAATGTTTTCAGTGAAACTTTAGGAAGAGATTCAACTACAGATGAGAGAGCTTGTAAGAACATCTGTAATTGCCAGAGTGGTGTCATACGCCATGTTTTGAGTTCAACCACTGGTGGTACGAGCGAGAGTTAATTCTGCCCCAGCAGTCTTCAGTGATGGCATGTGGTGAACAGAGCAAAGTCTTGCAGCTTGTAGGCATGACCTGTAGCCAGAAAGCAAACATCTCAGAATTTGTGAGTTCTGAAGACACGCTGATATTACTGTGTAAATCCTGGCATAGGAAGGTTGCATTAGCTAGAAAGATGAGAGCTTCCTGTAAGTGGTGTAGTGTAATGATGTCTTGTGATCCTCAGCTGCTTCCAGATCAAAGACTCTCTCCTCCATGTCAGTGTGGCTCTGTCAGGATGTAGTCGAGCTCCTGCTGTTGGATGGTCATCAGCCTATTGTTTGTTTGCAGGCATTTTAAGCTCTGAAACTGAGGAGACTCCAGACAGAGTTGCACAATAAGCCATCGTGACTTCTGTGTGATGGCTGTTCAGAGGTACCAAGACACACTCCTGTGTGATTAAGGAGTTCCTTGAATTAAGTTTTCTCCAATAAAAATGGTGAAAATGCATAAAAAATAAGTCACATGTTGGAGTTAGGGCAAGATACCCTCTGCTGATATAAAGCTGAGGTGATGTAGTCGAGTTAGAGGTCCATCCTTCAGCCTACATGTATCCACTCGCTGGCTTTATAAATACCCCTCATCACTCTTCACAGATGACATCTCCTGTGTGATGAGGACCTCTGTCAAGTGCTACATCACACCCTCTCACCACCCTGCAAGGAGACTGCAGGGCTAGTTCAGCTCTGTTTGCGGATCTGGGTGAAGCAGAGTGTGTTCATACTGCTGAGAGCAGAAAACACTAAGTGTCCATTATCAGGGCAAACAAAAGCCTTAGTGTGCCCAGAACCTAACCAGAGCACTGGTATGGTGTGAGTCGGTGGCTGTGTGCTGGGGGGAAAGCTGCCGGCCTGGAGCCAGCATTCCTGCCTGTGGGTACGTCCTGACAGTCCTACCCACTTACCTACAATAACCATGTGAAGTGGAGCTTTTCCAGAGCTTCACAAAGCCTATATTTAATAATGTGTTGTTGTATTTGTAATACTTTCCATCCGCTGGATTTCACAAGTAGACTAATCCTCTCAACTAGACTTTTGGTAGAGCAAAGATGCCTGTTTTACTGACAAAGGAGCTGGAAAGCAGGTTTTTATGGGTTGGTTTTTTTGCAACATATAATAAAGGATGGATCTAGAGTCTTGCAGTTACTGTTCTCACCATTTCTACTGTATTTTCTGCACATGGTGTGCTGGGTGCTGTACAGAATGAGTGGAAGACATAGTTTGTATGGTGAGAAGTTTGTGACTTAAATTGGGTAAGTCCTGCAGTAAATGCTGGGGTAGTCATCTCTTGAAACATGGCAGATCTTTTTCCAACTCTGTGCTCTAAGCAATTCTGGATGAACAGCACTTTGAGTTTACCAAGAAGGTCTAAGAGGGATGATGCTTTAAGAGGGAAGTGATGATCGTTTTCATAGCTTTAACTACAAAATTAACATCACCTCCGAGGAGCTGAGTTGTCAAAATAAGCACAGCAGGTTATAGATGAGTTCGGAGGAGACACTGTACCCCTCAGCTCTGAGCCCCTGGCCCAGCTTGGTGGCTGTGCAGTTGTATGTAGCATGGGTACTTTGTCTGAAAGACGGTAGATTCACAGCTGCATCACCACATCAGGTACTTCTTCATTCAAATAACGTGGCACTCATAGCGAGTTACGAGTACTTGCAGCTGCTGCCTTTTCTCTGTGGGGACAGCATTAATCTAAATGTTGCAGGTACTTAATACCACATTTCCACCATACTGTGGGATTCCCCATGATGTTCAGGACAGTTCCCATCCATGGCATGTCTTGGGTGAGTCACAGTGGATTTCAAGAGAGGTTGATCTAAAGATCCTCTGGAGAGGAGCAGAACAGGTCTGGTGGTTCCCTGGGTCTATCGAATATCCACCCCACCTGTCCTTGTCTGCACTTTGAGGCATGAGACAGGGAAGGGATGGAGCATTGTCCACAAAGCAGGCATGTTTCAATCACGTTTACTGGTAAAGTTGCTGTGGAGAGATGGGTGTCAGCTCTTCTTCCCCCCTCAGAAGAGTGCAGTAACAAGTAAGCAGGATAAGGTGGTCTGCCCCTTGCCAGGACATGCTGTGTAACTGCCTAAGGAGGTGGGGACCCACAGGGGCTGGCTTGGCAGGGTCAGGGATAGACTGGTGACCTTAGGGGGATGATTAGAAGTTGCTATGACTGACTCTCTGGAGGCCTCATCCTGGCATCAGGGCAGAGCAGTCCTGTTTGGGTGGGCCATGCTCAAGTGGCAGAAATGGCATGGGAAAGTTCCCTCTGAAACACTAGAGCAAGAGCCTTAGACCCATCGGAGGCTGTTGATAGCCATAAGTGATAAGAAAGAGAAGTATTAATTATGATATCTAGATCAAATACAGAGCAAAGGGGTTATTAGTTTGCTCTGAATTGGGTCACAGGTACAGTTTATTTAAACAATGGTCCTGCAGGTTGTGTTTGTCTTGGATGTTTGTTTTACTGTGGTGTTGCTCGTTAACAATGTATGCGATGTGCTGGCTGCTGTAGAAATGTAGTCCTGTCCTGGAGAACTTCCAGTATAGCATGATAGGAAAGAGTTGTGCAGGAGTGCGGTTAAAGATGTCTTTTTCTAATGTTACAAGAGTTAGTCAATGTTTAAAGCACCTTCTGTCACAGTATAGATAGGACCTTTCTCCTTAGGTTATGTTCCTGGGTTGATGAATCTGTGCTTTGGACTGTTTATTCAGCAAGTTTGATACAAGTCCTGGGCATGTGAGGGGACTCTTTCTACAGTACCACCCAGCAGCCTTTGGGAAAGACCTCAAGAACTTTGTTTACAGTATTCCAGCTTCTCCTGAAGGTGCCGTGCCTGTTACCTTGACGTGTGGATGACCAAGTAAAGTCTCTGATACTCTTGCAGGTCTCTTTCTGTTGATGTTTCTGCAAATGTTGTGTGTCTCTTTGTGTCTAGCTCTTTGTTTTCTGTGGTTACTCATATTCTCTTTGCCTACCTCTCATAGTACAAGTGCTATTGAAGGATTTTGATGAGTGTTACTCTTCACTACCGGTTTATGAGGAGTTATAACAGTTTTCTTCTCTTGCAGAGTGTTTACCATGCCTCTGGGAACGTTCCTCCTTCCTGTTCTCTGTTTCTTGGGAGCAGCAATTCCTCGAGGACTGCAGTATGTCACGTTTTCACGCAACGCTACGAAATTCCTCCACCTGTCTATGGACTTGGAATCCGGGACCATTTACTTGGGGGCCACCAACTTTCTCTTTCAGCTGACATCTGACCTGCTGCTGAAGAATGTGGTTCAGACTGGGCCAGTTCTGGACAGTAAAGATTGCCTTCCCCCAGTCTCAAAGCTGGAGTGCCCTCAGGCGCACCACACTGACAATCACAACAAGCTGCTGCTGGTGAACGCCATGCAGAAGGAGCTCATTGTGTGTGGCAGTGTGCACCAGGGCATCTGTGAGAAGAGGAGCCTCACGTCCATCGACCACGTCCTCTTCCGACCAGAGAGCCCTGGTGACACTCAGTATGTTGCTGCCAATGATCCCAATATCACCACTGTGGGACTCATAGCCTACTCTAAGGATGAGGTCCCCTTGCTGTTTGTGGGACGAGGGTACACTAGCCGAGGAGTTGGAGGAGGGATTCCTCCCATCACTACCCGGAATCTCAGGGCCCATGGAGGGGATGTTCAAGCAACAGACTCTCACTCCATTTTCTCCTATGAAGAAACAGCAAAATTGGCTGTGGGCCGGCTCTCCGAGTACAACCACCATTTCATTAAATCCTTCACTTATCGCTCCAGTGTCTATTTTCTATTCTACCGTCGGGACCTCAAGTCTCAGTCGCGTGAGTACAAGACTTACATCTCACGAATCTGCCTGGATGACTCTCATTATTACTCCTACGTGGAGTTACCTCTGCTCTGCCAGAGCAAAACCAATACGTACAGCCTCCTGCAAGCAGCCTATGTCACCCGGCCGGGAAAGGACCTGGCCCAGGGGCAGCTGGACACCGAGGGAGAAGTGCTGTTTGCAGCCTTCTCTGCCTGGCAGGCTTCTTCTGGCAAACTGAGCGAGGAGTCTGCACTCTGTGTCTACACGATGGAGGAGGTGGATCGCCTGACCAACTGGACGAGGGATGTTTGCTACATGAGAGATGGGAAGTCAGAAGAAGGGATGGAAGTGGCGTATATTGAATACGATGTCAGTTCCAACTGTGTCCAGCTGCCAGCGGTAAGTGGCTTTGCACCTTTGTCTGGCTAAAGAATAGCCTGCAGCATCTTCTTCTGTTGCTTTGTGTTCCTGAAGTCAGCCTGTTTCCTACAGATGGGTGTTGAAATCTGCTTGGGTTGAACACCTCTGGGCTCAGGCTGTTTCTTTGCTGCTGCAGCAATGCATTGCAAGAGCTGTTGTGTCCCGTTCAAGTATGGTCTGGGTCATTGCTGCTTGCAGCTCTCTGCCCCACCTGGGCACGTTTCCTTGATGAGGGAGATGGGCTGTGTGTGGCAATGGGGAGAGCATCTGGTGTGACCTTGCCCTGAGACCTGTCTCATGGCAATACCAGGCAAGAGCTCTGAAGCTGCAGTTCAGATTATTCTTTATCAGTATCTTCATCTCCTGGTATGCACTTGCAGGGAAGGAGGGGATGACGTGTGTGTGCACCTGTGTGTTGGGAAGGGAAATTAAGGGGTGTGCTGGATCCCTGTTGTTTATGGTGAGGTGCACCTCACCCCAACTGCCTGCAAGGGCACCCGGGAACAAAAAAAGAACACAACAAAAAACAAGTGTCAACAAAGTCTTGATTTCCTATTAGTCCTGTGATATTTTGTGCCCAGGGAAAACCACCTTCTGACCTGGTGGCTCTTTGTCTCCAGAGCTGCAAGAGGTGATAATCCTTTAAATTCTATGGCAAAGGCATGATGGGATGTTGCAGGATAAAAATGTGAAGTGGCTGTGACCCTGAATCCTTGCGGTCCGTCAGGCGTGCTGGCTGGTGCTGTGATCCCAGGGACAGTGACACGAGCACAGAGGAGTGGCATTCTCCTGGGGTGGTGCTGGATGCAGTGTCCAGCATGAAGCTCTGTGGTTGTGAGGAGCCTGTTTTCACCCAGGGCGTTGCTAGTCTTTAACAAAACAGCTTGTTATCTTGTGTCTTCCCTTTCCAGAACAGGCTGTCCGGATAATTGCCTCTTCTCAGCCTTGTGCTACAAAAAGTGAAGTGGCACCACAGAGCTTTGGAAGACACAGAGTTTGGATTTGTGGTCCGAAACTGTCTCTAAAATTACAGTTTTCCTTTCAGCTGCTAACGCAGGCTGTAGAATGCTTGTGGGACAAGGAAAGGGTAAAGAGCAGACTTGGAATAGGATGAATGTAAGGTCAGGAGGAAGATGTAAGAGTTGGGAAGCAAGAGGCTGCCCAGCTTGATGTCCTACTTTATCTACTTCTTAGTCGTGCTCCACGTGTCCTTTGTAGAGCCACATGGAAGGAATTGTCACAGGTGATTTTTAGGCAGCTTGAGAGAGTTAAATGTCAAACTGGTGTAAGTACTTCAGAAGAAATCCTTCCTTCAAAATGGTGTTGAGTCCCCCTGTACCATTTGATCCAGTGGGGAAGTGGGTGCACAGGGTGGGAGAAAAAGGCCAGTCTTCCCCTTTGATTCCCAGCGCATGATCCCAGGGTCCCAGCTGCATGGGCTGGCACTGGTGGGCTGTCTAAAGTATGGCATCTTATTTACAAGTGTGTCCAATGATATGTGAATGTCCTAACAAACTTTATCCTTCCCCATTCAGTACATGGTAGCGGTTGTCGTTAAGATTGTGTCTAACAACACGTAAGGGTCGGTGCCAGCTCCAGCCTGCTCCATTCAGGGCTGGGTGGAAGCGGCTGTCAATGAACATTTTATGCAGGAGCAGTTCTAACTCCGTTTCAATGGTGGCAGCTTGTGCTGGATGTAAGGATGATGCTAATTAATTTCACATTTTTTTCTGCCTCCAAACCAGGCTGTGCACAAGGTATGCCCTTTTCCCTAGTTAGCACTGCCTCCTATTTTTAGCCCATCAGGAGAGGCTAAGATTGGCTTTTACAGTTCAATACAATGTCTTCAACTGGGAAAAAAAAAAAGAAAAATACAAAAAAAACCCCTTGTTTTTATAAGAATTTCAGAAGCAGTTAATTTGTTCGAGTTTTCTGGAGATCCATTAGTCTTGAGATGCAGGAGATGATGTACGTGCTGTTAGTGACTTGATAATTGGAAGCGTGAAACATGTTTCTGCAAGGCTTGGGAAAGCTACATATCTGCTGTGGGTGTAGTTTTTAAGGTGTGTAACTTGTCCTTTTGCATCGAGCTTTGTCCTCTTCATGCAGAGAAATAGAGGTGCCTTGTTGCTGCCTCTCACCTGCGTCATGCAGGAAGCTCACGCTGGAATTCACGGCAGCAGCTTCACCTGAACTTGCTGCATCACACAGGATGATCCCTGAAGTGTATTTTCCACTACGTTGCCAAGATGTTATTCACTGAAAACAATTCAAACAGCTTCCTTGTAAATCTACATAAGCACTTTATACAATTATCATGGTCTTAATCCTGTAGAATGGAGCGAGTTGCAGCTCTTGGCTGTGATTAACTGCGCTGCAGACTATTATATAGATACGACTATTTCTGACTTTTATGTTGGTTTTTTCCTAAAGCAAACTTTGAAAAATTTGCCTTCTTAGTGGTGTTATTAGGCTCCAGCATTTGTCTGAATCAATACAAAGCTTGCAAAAGATAATCTAATTGAAAGTAAACACTTGATGCTTTTGAGTATGGAAATCTGGCTGTGACTGACTTCCTAAAAAATCTTACAGGAACCGGACAACTGGAGAGATAGAAATCTTTAAGTGACAAGAAGGTGGTTGGAAGAAGCTTAAGAATCAAGTGACAAAGCTGATTAGGAAAATGTATCTGTCACTCAAAATGAATGATAGCTTAGAGGATGGTAAAATCTAACACCCATTAAAACTCATAACCTCCTCTGAGGCTTTAAGTCAGAGCCTTACACATAGCGTGCAGAAAATGAGTTTAATTAGTATTTGAGAGGAAAACAGTAAAGCATCAGAATGAAAGGAGCCCTGGTCTAGCTAGTGTAGTTTCTTATGTGGAAACGCTGTGTTGAGCCTTGCTTGCCTGCTGCAGCAGCGATATGTTTGAGAATGGAGGTCAGCAGCTTAAATAGATTTTTACCGTGGGATTTCCATAGACTTTGTCAAAGGCTCCTGATCATTTTTAGTTTTCCCAGGAAGCACTCAAGTATAAAACAAACAAACAAAACCAACCAACAACAAAGAACCCCAGAGAAATGGTAGTGGGGGGAGGGAAAGGGTCAGGTTTTCCATGGGGTCGGCGGGGGGAGAGGAGCGGATGCCTCAAGAACGTCACGTTGTGCCGTTATCACCGATCTCCGTCGGGGGCGGCTCCGTTGCCTGGTGCGGGAAGGTACCACGCAGCTCAGTGCTGCCAAATGCAAAGCCACGGATGTCAGACAGGAGGAGGGACACGTAACCCTGCTCACAAGGAGTCTAAATTCAACCACGTCGCCTGAGGCGAGAGAGGGAGCTGGAGTCAGCGTGGACTGCGCAGTTAATGCCTCTGCTCCACGCGCAGCTTCATAAAGTAATTAGTAAAGGGCTGGAGAGGAGGAGGGGTGAAAATGTTACCCGTAAGGGATTCCATGGTGAAGATCATTAGTTTACATGTACCACATTGTTTGAAGACAAGCCTCTAATCAATTAAAAAATGGTGGTTTTAACATAATAACTGTTGGGTGAACAATCCAGCATTCAGTCTGGAGGATACTGTAAAATTAAAGTAGACACAGAATGAGGTGTCAAGAATGATATAAAGCAGTGGAGGAGCTATCCTAGACAAGACTGAGTTTGTTACTTTGGAAAAAGATGAATCATAATGGAATATCTCCTCTCTATACATACAAATAGTAAGTTGGCAGTTTTTATTCTCTTTCCTTTTGAATTCAATAAGCGAAGGTTTGGTGGGACTGGGAGGGATCTAACTAGAACAGAAGGATGACTGTTTTGCACAGTGCTGTGGAGTTAATTTTCAGAAGTCTCAGAAGAATTGAAGCAGTGTGCAGAGATGACTCTTGTTTTGACGTTTTTGTGGGTCTCTGGTTGTGTGTGCTCTGATTTCTATGGGTAGTTAGTGAGCTCTTTGGAACAGGTTGTGCTCCACCCTGTGTTTATGTGTCTGACACTTTGGGATTTTACTTCAGGCTTACAATTTGTAGATGATCCAACAAAACCACGTTTGTGTTGTATCACAACACATACAACAAACTCATGGTTGTTGGACCATGCTTGTGAGCAGGTAATTTTACAGTGAAAGCAGAAATTCACATCTTCCTGTTTTGTTCAGAAGAACACAATGAATCTTCCCCAAAGCTGTATCATGGCAGTGTACGGCCAGTAATGTTTTTTGGAGAACTTTAGAATTTAGTAGAGTTTTGATGCATTCGTTACTGTTGCAGAATGGACTTCACTAAAATGGCTACAGGGTTCTGTGGGGGTACAAACAGCCAACATACATGAACTAATTCGTAAAAACTGGTGGGTTTTTTTAAATTCTCAGTCAAAAAGCTTAGAGGCGTTCAAAGCTGAATTCACTGCTGGGGCACCTGTTTAAGGGTGGAAGGGGATGGTGGGAAGTATTAAAGGTGCTGGTGTTACTTGTATCCGTGTTTTTGTACTGATTTCCCTGTTCTTTCCTCTCCCCAAAAAAGGATACCCTATATGCGTACCCCTGTGGCTCTGACCACACTCCCAGCCCCATGGCCAGCCGGGTACCCTTGGAAGCAACCCCCCTCCTGGAGAAAACAGAGGCCCGTCTGACAGCTGTGGCAGTGAATGTGGAAGATGGCCACACCATCGTTTTTCTGGGAGACAGCAGAGGGAGACTGCACAAGGTATGATCTGGATGCAACAGGAAGCAAAGAAGATAAAACTGATTAGGGATGCAAAGGGGGAAAAAAGGCAATTTCTCTTGTCCCTTGGGAAGTCAGCTTCCTACTAAAGATCAGTACTATCCGCTGGTCTCTTCTCACACTCTACTGAACTTTGAGAATGTGAGTGCCCCAAACAGCGGTTGTGTTTGCTTTGGTTACATCTGCACTGAGCCAGCTACGTGGTTTCTGCAGGTATTGCTAGGTACGTGCTTCCTGTGGCTGAAGTCATTGCATTGAGATTTTGGTGGGAGGTTGAAATCCTGATATACAGCGGTGGTCCACACTTGTTCTGGATGTAGGATGGGTGTCCCCAGCTCCTGCTGTGATACTTTGCCTGCATACAACTGTGACTCTCTTGCAGGTGTATTTAGGAGCGATGGGAGCTGCACATATATACTCTTCTTTAGCTATCCATTTAAACAGCATGGTGAGTGGAGACCTGCTGTTTGACCAGTTGCAGGAGTACCTTTTCGTCATGACCCAGTCAATGGTAAGAGCAATAAAATCCCTTCCACACAAGAGTTGAAAGCATTTGAGGTCCAGACGGGTCTGGTACTGATGGGAGTAGGTGAGACAGAGAAACTGTGTCTACAGTTCAGCCTGTGCTGGGCAGCAGCTGCTGCCAGTCTGGCTTACAGGGATGGGGACTGGCCTTGCAGAAAAGCTGGAGGAAGCGTGGAGGAAGTCTTGTTACCCCAAACTGTGGCCTGTTTCATGTGCATTTCCGTAAGTCAGGCTGTATCAGCAGCGATGGAGGAATGTGAACTGCAGGCTACAAAAGGTTGCTCTACTGGCATGAAGACAAGGGACTGCAAATTCCTGGGTTCCTCTGCTTTGAGCATGTCCATCTGAGCAGAAGAATGTGAGCCTTCTGGGTTCAGAAGTAATATGACCTGTCTCAGTTTTGCAGAAGATTAAAAAGAGAAAAGGGAGGGTTTGTGTCATTAAAACTGTGGTATTTCAATCACTTAAAAGATTAACTGTTCTTCTGTAGGCATATAACCTACAAAAAGCAGAAATGTGTGGGAAATGTCTTCAGATAGCAGAGGTGCACTCTGACCGGGTATATAATAACAGTCTTGCAGACAAAGTCAAGCTGTACAAGAAACTATGTGGAGGCACCTTTCCTCCTTCTTCTCCTTTTCGGTACTGTTTGTGCCCAATGCCAGTTGGAGAAGAAGATGCATTGTGTGATGCCTCAGGCTCTTGGGGTATTGGTATCTGCTGAGTAGGAAATACAACTGGAAAGGAAAGGATCCTCCTAGCAAAGGAGAAGCAGCCCTTGAGTTATTCTGAAGGAAAGAACAAACAAAAAATGAGAACATGCTGGAAAACCACTGTTTCCCATCATTCCCCCCCCCCCAGTGCACTTTGAGATACTCAGAAATTTTGTAACACTTCAAAGGAGAAGTTGAAATCTGTGAGTGGAAGAAGATTAGGGAAATCTGAAATATATATCCTTAACAGTAATTGTTCTGTCAATAAAAAAATGCAAATTATATCATGCACTTAGCAAAAGTAGTAGGTTGGGGATTAGAAATTGATATTTCAAAGTAACTGTCATGTAGTAACTGAAGTGCAGAAGCGGATTACAGAGAGGGCAAGAGGCTGAAATCAGCAAGGACAGAAAGTTAAAGCAGAAGTATTGTGCAAGTAAAAATCTTGCCCCCAGATGGCAGAAGGTTTTTCTTCCACATTGATCAAAGCTGCTTGGTCTACTTTCAATCAAAATTATAGTTCTGACAGATACAGTTGGGCAATAGCGCATTTGGAGGCCTCAGCCGAAGCTGTTGTCTCCAGCTTCAGTCACCCACATGTCAAGAGAGATGATCTCCCATGACGGAGTCCAGACAAGCAAAAGTGAATGGTATTCAATCTGTTTTTCCTTGATCCATTTTGTTAAAATATAGTTTTGTCACTAAATAAAGTCTCCTTATTACAAAATGCCTCACAGATAACCCATTAGTAGCAATACACTTTCCTTGCCTCAATGCCATCTGATGTTTAGATGTCCTTCACTAACATGTGAAGCCCATTCAGGTGGGCTCTGGAAACTTATTCTTTTTTTAATTTAATTTTATGGGGGATTAAGACGTTTGAGTGAATATGCAGATGATGAGACTCACTAACAGGGCAGAAGAAGCCATATTGCTGGGCCCAGTGTTGTGCGTGCTGTGGTTTCAGTGATTTCTTTCTCTGACAGGTGGCAAAGGTTCCCATTCTGGAATGTTCCCTGTACTCAGACTGTGAATCCTGTCTGGCGCTGAAAGATCCTTACTGTGGCTGGTGTGTCCTTCAAGGACGGTAAGATAGATCCCTGGTCGCCTTCAAGGATTTTTGGAGGGATAGTGCTTAGGGATTGTTTCCACTTACGCTCTTCCTTATGTCTGTGTGTCTGGGTTTATTTTCATTTTAGTTCATTTATGTGGGATATTCTCTCTAACTTACCACTCCTCTGTCTGCCTTCCTAAAACACCACCAGCAGTCACCGTTGCACACAAGGGTATCTTTCCATTGCTTTTTGGTTCTTTGGATTTTACTGTCCAGTGAATTTCAGCCTGCTTTTAGTCTGCCCCTTAAACTGCCTCACTTCAAATGTGGAGAAACATGTGTCTTTTCTTCTGGAGTCACTCTTATTTAGGACTCTTTTCCACTTCTTGCTCCCTTACTGATGTTGATTAATGAGGTGTGGTTTATTCTAGCATGTCTGTCTTCTTGCTGGCTCTGTCTCCCTATATAATGCTATAGGAACTAGTCCATGACCCTTGAAGCCCAGCAAGTACCTATCATCCATCCAGTATTTTGGCAACAGTTCATCCTATTATTGAAGGTGGTAGGAGGCTGGGACTTTCATGGCTTGTGTAGTGGCTTCTCCAAGACTCTAGCAAACCTTCAGACAGCCAGAGATGGCTTGAAAATCGTATGTGTCCTGCTAAAGCTGCACAGATCTCTCATAGGGCTTCTCGCTACTTCCTTGCAGATGCAGCCGTCGCTCCGAGTGCTTGCGGTCCAGGTTGAGTGAGCAGTGGCTCTGGAGCTTTAACTCTACACAGCAGTGTCTGTCCATCCAGTCACTAACTCCAGCCAATATCAGCAGAGAGGAAAAGAGGAACGTGAGTGGTGATGATCTTCTGATGATGCTCAACCATGTATAAAGTCTTCAGCAAACTTGAGGAGTTACAAGTCTTCCTGTTGCTTTCAGTGGGGTACTGAATCACTGAGCTTTCAAGCACATGTCTCCCTCACATAAGGGATTCATCTCCTGGTACAGCCAAGCTGTTAATTAATTGTTGGGGTTTTTTTTTTCCCATAAAACTAAATGTCCTTTCCTGCTAAGAGTTCCTGGGTGTTCTGGAATATTTGATGGCTGCTTGGGTGGGGGCCCTGCTTGGCTTTTTATCTATAAGGTGCCCATGTCTGTGGCTTCACAGTGTTTATGGTGCTTGCTCTCGTGAAGATCTGAAAGGAGCTACTCAAAATTATGGCTACAGTCTGGCATTGGAGACTTCACAGAAAAGCTGAGAAGGTGCTGCAGTCGGTCATGGTATCAGGAGGTGTCAAGAACCTGTCTCTTGCTAGAGACTTGAGGAAAGAGGGAGGTTGCCAATTGCTTGGTGCATGCCAAGTTCAGTTTGGGAATGGCAAGAGATGATGAAGGGAACAGTCAGTCCTAGGCAGCTTTATAGGAAAATGAGTGCATATGTAGACAAGTACTTTATGGGGCTCTTACTCTGAAAAAAACAAAACCAGAAAATAAAGAAGAATGTATGAAAGGGCAAATTATTTACTGGATATTATTGAATTGGTAGATATTCCTGGCTATCTCGGACTTACCTTCTCTGCGTGAGGAAGAATTTTACTCGTGTTATTTTGAAGATTATGAAAGCCCGGCAGTTCTGACAGAGTCAGGAATCATGTGTCCTTCTCCAGATCCCAACCAAGCACCAGCTTTGCCAATGGGAACAGGTCAGTGAAATGCTTTAAAAGGAGCACAATAGCTCTGATAATATTGTTGGGAGAAAGTACGTTGTAGGTCCGTCAGATTGCCAGGATTAACAGCTATGAATGTATGTGGTGTCAGCAGGTGTTCACTTCATTCTGTCATAATATCTGTTTGCTTTCTACTTGTGTGTCGTGCACATCCTGTGCTATTTTGGGCAGTTGCCAAATTCCAATGCCAAATTCTGGTATTTGGAAAGCAGATCCTGCTTGAAGGGTTGTAATGCAAATCTGATCTGAAATGCAGTCTAGAGTGGTGGCTGGTTTGGCAGCTTTGTCATAAATCTGTAGAGAGAACTATCTTAAATAATGCTTTATTATTTAAATCAAACAAAATGCAAACCTTCTCAAAGCCCACGTAGCAGTGGGAGAAGGAAGTATGTGTAAGGAAAGGCGAGAAGAGACCCACAGTCCTTAAAGTTAGAAGTGAATCTGCGATGCAGCATAACCTCAGAAAATACATAGTCAGCTTCTATTACTGTGAAAAATAACTGGCTGGGTATTGCTAATTGGCTGCTCTAAAGAACCTGGAAAGTTCTTGGTTTATAGTCATTGCATAGGGTTTTACCCAGCCTACCAGGGTGAGCTCTGATGAGCTGATCTCTTCAAAGAGCTTGTTCATCTGAAGTAAAAGGCAGGTGCCGGTTGGGAAGCATTCCACACGATTCACCTAAATGGCTAAACAGATTTTCCATGCAAATATGCAGCTGGCTAATAGGTCTGAAGCAATCTCCAAGGACATAATATGACAGGAGAACCCAGCTAACACACTCATTCAGTCTCAATCACTTTCATTTTCAGCATTATTTACAATATTATTGTATCTGTTGGCTTTCATGCTGCTTTAGTCTGGAACAAACCAACCAGGTCTCCATTCAGCATGGTCAGGCACAGAGGGAAAGGGCTTCACGCACTGGAACTACAGGCAGAGTGGGCAGGATTGGCCGCCCTGTTTAGTTTTGCAATTGTAGGCCTGAATTTAAGCACAGTTGTGAAAAAATCAGTGTAGATAAAGCCACAGTCTAGTTCTCATTATCCTAGGCTTCAGATATTCTTACTGACTCCTTTGTCAGTCAGCCTTGCTTTTATTTCAAGACTCTGTAGATGCTTTACCGACGTTATTTTCATATTGCATCTCTGAGGCTTAACAAGTTGCTTCTGTTCTCCAGCCTAAACTTGCTTATAGATGGTTTGTGTCCGTTTGATCTATTTGCATTGTCCTTTTACTTCCACAGCTCTTCTCCCACTCAATGAACTATGGCCAGCCATTCTTAGCACAGAGTTTTGTGGCATTAACTGTGCCAACCTTTTCTTCTTTTGTTACACAGACTTCCTCTCTTCTTCACTTTGTTACTAGCCCTTCTTTGCATGGCTTCCATGCTCCGCTAAGATGAATTTGAAGCTGGTACCCAGAATCATACACTATTTTATAAATGAGGTCACATCAGGGCCTTGGATACCAGAGCTTACCTGGTCCTACTTAGAATATTTTTCCCAGCTCACTAAAATATTTGCCTTTTTTTCAGCTTTGTTTTAAAGGTTGCATACTAGCTCATCTGTCACTTTAAGCTGTTGAGCTTCAAGTTGATAGCAGAAACTCCTGCTCTCAATTTGCAAGTGCTTGACCTCATCTTCCATACTGTCAAACTGCGTTATTGGGAGTCGTGGGAAATAATGGCCTTTTTGAAGGAAGGAATAATTATAAATATGGTGCCATAACCCTGAAATCCTGAGAGGTGTTAGGTATTCTACCACTGCCAAATGCAATCACTTCTATGACAGTGATGGCAGTTGACAGTACTACTGTAACTCCTGCTTCCAGCTGTGTATGATAGCCTTATTTCCTCCTAATCGTGGGTTTTCATACACTCCTCATCAGCAGCTATTTTACTAGCATGTTGCTTCACTTGTCATCCTACCAGGAACCAAGCTTAGGCCTGACTGATCCTTCACCAGACAATCTAATTGTTTTGTTGTGACTAGAGCTTGCTTGCAAGAGGAGGTCTGAATTCTGTGAGAGGAATGATGGACAAACTTCTTGTTACTTATTTTTATAGCAAACTGTCTTGGAGAAGTGGCAGCTCCTGGAGTTGAGCAGGGCATGCAATATGTTCCTATTATTTGGAGAACTAATACCCAACTCTAGGATTGGGGGCATTTGTCTGGAACAAGATTAATTAGCTGGTTTAGTACTGTCATATGTAAAATACCTCCTCATGCTATCAGCTGCAGTAAGTTTTGACCATGTCTGCAGCTCCTTGGTCTACCAGAAAGCAGTGATAGTCTCTTCCCAAAGAGAATTGGGCTACCCTGGGGCTTGTAGTTGACGTGAGACCTGGATTTAAAGCAGTTAAACCTTCAGTCATTGCAAGTGAGATTACAAGTCTTGTAAACCTCTTCACTGACTCACTTCTTCGTCTGGACATAGAACAAAGCTCTCAAGGTGAAGGCAATGTGTGAAGGGCATGTCAGTTCTAAGGGTTTGGTTTTCCTTTGGATGACAAAGGAAGACAATCAGCTTTGAGCCTGGAATGTTACGTCTTCCTCTAATACAGAGGTGACAGTGGAATTATAGCAGATAAAGATGGAGGGATCTTCAATCCTGTCTTCTTTCCCATGAGTTGGCAAGAGCTGTCATAAACTACCCCTGACAAACTTGTCCGACCTGTTTTTAGTGTCCGTAGGATAATCCAGATCCTAGAGATGCTAGAAGTATGGAAGGGAATCTGTCTCCAGTTTGCGAGTGTCTTTCCAAAAGCATGCTGTGTCTCTTTAACAGTATGGCAGACTTACAGTGGCTCCATTTCTAAGAAATTTTTATTTTCATTTTCAGATCATGTCACCATAAAGCTCGTAGTGCGTTTCCATGACATCTTCATTGCTTCTGTGGACTTCTCTTTCTATGACTGTGCTGCAGTGGCCCTGCTGTGGAGATCGGCACCGTGAGCACCTGCTTTTTCTTAGTAGTAGTCTGTAGTTGTCTGTAGTTATAGAGCGGGTGGCTGTCCCTTCCTGGGCTGTCTTAGCAGCTGCTTTTCTCTCGTTGTTCCAGGTGCCAGAAGTGTGTGAGCAGTCTCTGGGGATGTAACTGGTGCGTCCGGCAGCACCTCTGCACCCACAAAGCAGCCTGTGAGGAAGGAACCATTATCTACAACGAAAGGGTGCGTCTCCTCTTGGTCCTATGTGCGTGTCCCTGGTGTTACAAGTCCTTGCTGGGTTTCTGGGGAAGTGCCATCAGGTGAAGCAGGTCACCCTTCTCCTGGAGTTATCCAGCCTGTGTGTTTTCAAAGCAAGAGACAAGAGCAAGCTGGTGGGGAGGCTGTGAGTAGGAAGGTAGAACAGATTCCTGGTTTGTGGCTGCCACAGGTGACCGTGCAGTTCTGTGGGGGATGAAGGCAGGCAGCCCTCCCTCTGAGTGGAGGCAAGTGCAGACATCTGTGGGAAGAGGGAATGTTGCTGATCTTCTGCACTGTGAGCATTTCCCAGCCCCATCCCAAGCCAAAGTGGCATGAGATCTAGCTCTCATTGAAACCCAGAGGGTGAAGCAGCCTCTTGTGAACACTGCTATGGGAATTAATACGGAGTGTTTTTCTGCTTGAGTTTCATTCTGTTTCGTTTTTCTCTTTTCTCACCCCACCATGTTTTTTTTTTCCTCTAGGCTCAGATCTCAACCTCAAGTGTGTTTCCTTCTTCAGCAGCTCCCCTCACCAAGTCCTCTACCGCAGCCCAAATCATGACCACAAAACCCATCACTCCCCCAATGCGTGTGGTACCGAGCACTGTGCCCCCCACAGAGCCCAACCACGTCACACTCTCTGCAGCCTCAGATGTGACAACTGAGCCTACAGAAATCCTCAGCTACACATACCTGACTCTCTCAACTGAAGCAGCTTCTCTCCAGGCCATCACAGAATCTCCTCTGCCACCACCAGCAGACAAACCTGCTGTCACCGTGCTAGAGACAACTTCTCCGGCTGCATCTGTCCTCACCAGCCCATCCAAAAATGTGGATCATGCAGCATTGCCCACTGAAGGGCCAGCCACTGCCCAGGAGCCAGGGCACACTGACCCACCCACCACCCTAGTGGGTAGCCCTCTGCACACCTTTGCTGCAGCAATAACACCTTCCCCTCATGTCACCAGTTTCAAGTGGCCCCCAAGTCCTTTTCCTACCACAGAGGCACTGACATCTGCCGGCCCATCTCCCCAAACTCCTAGCCAGGTGCCAGGGGACCCTGCTGCTTCTGATGACTCTCCCAGATTGCTGAGAACTGAGCTACCTGCTTCAGAGCTCCCACCGTCAGCTCCCCCGGACTGGCTGCTGGAGGAAGGCACAGAGCTCCAGGACACAGAGGACTGGATGGATTTGCTGCAGGCTGAGAATGACACATCACCCTTCTCTGCTTCTACTCTTCTGTCAGGTGATGGTGATTCTTCAGAGAGGGATGTCCCTGACTTTCCCAGGATCCTCCACCCTGACCTTGACTATCAGTATGATGCCCCTGAGTTTTGGGAGGAGGTAAGTTGCTGGGCTTTGGAATTCATAGTCCAAGGCTCTAACACTTTGAAGTATACAGATTGCTGGTCTAATATTTCAGCACACAGGAGAGGCTGTGCCCTTTGAGAGCGTAGAAGCTGCTGTAATGTGCAGAGTGAGAAGCAGCAGTCTGAGGAAGAAAAATGTGTGTGATTCTCAGGTCTTGTAGAAATGCTGCTGGCCTGAAGGTGGCAGCTGATGTGATGTCCAGCATGTTCACAGCTTTTTGCTCTTCGCCTCTTTGGGCTCTTGCATTGCTTCCTTGTAAATTTGTGGTAAAGAAGCACAGCCGTGTCTTCGTTCAGGCAGGGCTTGTTTCTCTGTTGGCATGTTCGGCTTTGATTCCCTGTATCAGAGCCATGGAGTTCTCTTTCTCTGAAGACCTGTGTTTGTTTTCAGAATGAAGAGCTTATCTGGGGTCCAGATGCGTGTCCCTGTGTGCAGGGAATCCAGGGATCTTCGCTGTTTCCAGTCAACGTAGCAAGAAAGATAACCCTACTGGGAAAGAACTTCCACCTCTATCAGGTAGCCAGCCAATGCCATTGACATTGAGAAACTGTATTAATCCAGAGCACTGTTTAGGCAACTGCCCACTGGACTGCTAAAGATACGTGTAAGATGCAGTTGTGGCTCTGCTTGGGTTTCCCCTGTTTGCAGAGGAAATGACCTACTTCTGTGAATAAAGAATTATATATCTGAATTTATTGGTGGGTAGAAGGTTGCTCAGAGAAAGGGGAGTACAGGTGTGCACTGACCTGCTGGAGAAGATCCAGACGCATTTAGATTAGGTGGCACCTGTGCTGCACTACAGATGGTAATTCCCAGAATAACTTCCTGCTGAATCTCTTCTGATTGTGTCTCCGTAAGTTAAAGATAAGTCATTTGTTCCCTTTCCTTTCTGGCATGCTCATGTTAACGTGGCTATTCCTGTCCTACCTGAAACTTCTTCAATGGGGAAAACCACCCTTGAGAGCTATGTTTCTTGGGTGTGCCTCTGATAAAAATTCTCTTTGCTTCTCAAGACAGAAGACTGATTTAGTAACCTTTTACAAACAACCACCTCAAAACATGCAGCCCACAGACTAATTGCTACTTTATACATTAAACCTGATAAACTGCACTGCTCAGAGAAGAAGAGCTGGTTACAGATGCATATCCATCTTTTTTACATGAAGTGTCTAAGAAATTCAATGGAAGATTTACACGAGAGAGAGAGAAAGAAAACACATTTTGTGTTTTTTGAGGTGCACTGCCCTAATCTGTGTACTCTACCCTTCCATTTCCAAGCTAGTGTTTCACGGAGGCATAGAAGCTTACCTTCACAGTCCCACTGTTTTTTCTTCAATGCCTCCTCCTGTGCTGAATTCTCCCTGCACTGACACACACATGCTCCCTTCTAGGTGGTTTGTTTTGTGTTGGTTTACCTTTCATATATGGAGGTGGTGACAGCATAGAAAGCCCTTGAATATAGATAGCATAGAGTTGGCATAAGGAAGGGCATGAGAGGAGCTCACTGCTTGCACAGCAAGTGGCTTGGTGAAAGGTTACTGCATTGGAGAGGCAGGAGCGCTGTGTCGTGTAGCAGGAAGCTCCGTGTAGTTGAGAAATAGTGCCATGTGTATCTTCTCTGCAGGACCAGCAGTGGGACTATGAGTGTGTCCTGAATTTGGAGGGGAGAACAGTGGTGATGGATGCTTACGTGGAAGGAGAAGAAACAAACCAGTCCCTCTGTTATATCACCTGCCAGATGAACCAGGTGAGTGCTTTGAATACGATGCCATTTCAGAATTCACACTCAGCAAAACAGCAGGCTGGAAGGCAAGATCTTTGGGGAAAAGAGTATATTTTTCAAAAATATTTGTGGAATATTTGCCACTATGGAGCCTCATCTGTGATGCTGCTGCCTGGCAGTACTGGTATCTTTCACTTGCACAAGAATTGTGTTGCTGCATTTGCTGTAGTACAGGATAATGCTGTCTCTGAATCACCACTCATTGTAACCTGCAAGGACAGTGCCACTTCTACTTTATCTTGAGGCACCCTTGTTCATGGTTCTCTGGATTGTGACTTCTTCTGTGATGGTGGGTCTTTTGTGGAAAGAAAAATGATATTAATGTTTTGTTCTTAGCGGTGGAAGCTGGCCTGTGGATTGTAAGATTAGCAGGCAAAATTAAAACAGCCATGTACATTTCTGGATGGTGTGTGCATTTTACTTAGGGCAAGAGTTGCAAGCAGAGGCACTAGTTTTAGTTCACAAACTCATATAGTTAAGGGAGAGGAACAACACAGGTTCTTGTGCATACAAGTCCTGTAGACCAACTGTAATCCTACATCATCCCCTCTACTGAAATTGCAGAAATGCCAGCTTGAGCAGTTTTCTGAGCGGGTGACTTGTAGATAGGAATTAGCCATTTAGCAATTCAGTTGGGAAGTTAGACAATTGAACACACATTTGTTTTCAATGCCTGTCCTATTGAACCAATGCCTCCTGCTCTTTCTAGAGCAGAATTGAGACTGCATGAACCAGTGAGGACAGGCCTGTGCTGCCACTGCCCCAGATTACACAGTCTTGTCTGCATTCTCAGGAAGCTCTGTATAGGCTGTATGTGCCGGTGTGGTCTACGGGATGGATGCTGATGCTTTTTGCCTCTTCAGCTGGCCTGTTTGTGTCTTTATTAAGTCCTTTGTCTTGATGATCTTTGTCTGCAGTACAGTTACACAGCGCCTCAACTCGAATTCAACGCTGTGGTGTTTGTGCAGAGGCAGCGACACCTTCGAGTGGACAGTGCTGCAGATCTTCATGGTAAGAGTGGAACACCCCCCAGTAGAAATACAGCAGATGAGGTGGAAGAAAATTGAGAAATCCTCAAATGAGGCTTTTTGCATCTGCAGCAGTCCTGTCACAGGAAAACTAAGGAAAACAGCCTCATTTCTGTTGTTTGTCAGAGGGGAGAGAAGAGGAAAAGGTTCTGTGCAAGATGTCAAGTTGTTGGATTATTTTGTGCTCTAGGCGATGTTTGCAGATGCCTATGATTTTTTTAAATTTTTTTTTTTTCCTCCTTCACAGTGACTTTTTACAACTGCTCTGTGGGACACGGTGACTGTAGCCGCTGCCAAACAGCTGACTCAAAGTACAACTGTGTGTGGTGTGGAGGTGACAACCCCAGCTGTATCTTCAGGGGCTCCTGCAAGGAAGAGATAGAAGACCTGTGTCCAGCACCTCTCATTCACTCTGTGAGTAACTTGCTCACTAGTATTCTGCACCTGGGGTAAGGAGGGCTCCATTCTGCAGTTGAAAACCAAGGGTTGTGAACTCCCAGTGCAAACAGTGCAGCTCAATAATACATTGGCCATCTGAAGAGCAAGCTAGTCCTATTCTACTGTGATGCTGCAGCATTGTGAGGATGCTAGACTTTTGTGCTGGGCTTTCAGTTTGCTGATAGAGGACAGTGGGGAAGGATGTATGTGTATCTCATGCAAGCTGAAACTGGCACACCAGAAGGAGCAGAATCATCCCAGGAGGTGGGAAAGGGCCCACAGGTTGGATCCTCCAAGTGTCCCGAGCCAGACCCTGAAACAGGCTGAGCCTGGGGAAAAGGAGGGCAAAGCCTAATGATAACAGCACAGCAAGGATGGTAAAAGCACGACAGGTTACTGGAATTAATTATATTTGTCTGTTTATTTTAAATGTTTCTTGCTAACTGCCACATGAAAAGTGTCTGTAGCCATGTGTTCCTTTTGCTGTCAGCTTGTCCTCCCTCCGGTGGCACACAACATCCATGTGCTGCATCTTGTCTGAGTTTATCTTGGATGCTGCTCAGGGACAGAGCTTTGACGTTTGTGCAGCATGCAATTCATTGTCGTACTGCTGCCAAGGGGGGAATGGTGCTTGCTGCTTCAATACTCGTAACATGTATTGGCTTGTGCACTCCCACCCTTCAGCAGAAATGCCCTGTGGCATGGTCAGCATGTTGATGAGAAGGCAAAGCAGGACTGTCCTTGACTTAGAAGTCTATAATGGATTATCACCTCTGGGGAGGGACTGCTGGCAACAGTGAGGTATGGGAAAGAAGGCTTCTACTGGTGTATTCTTCTGATGAAAGTGCAACCTGGTTCTAGCCCAAGCTAGTAAAAGGAATCCATAGCAGTGACCCGACCAGGCAGTTTGTAGTGGGGCAGTTGAAGGGCCCTATGTTGTAGATCAGCTGCCAAACTGCAGAGGATACTGTGACATTTACACATGCGCGGATGTCTTTGCAGGTGTACCCCCTGTCTGGACCAGTGGAAGGTGGCACTAGAATCACCATCACTGGCTCAAACCTCGGGCAGAAACATCAAGACATTGCAGAAACTGTCACTGTTGCAGGAATTCCCTGTGCCGTAGATGCTCAAGAGTATGAGATCTCTAGCAGGTAGAGTATCTGTGAAACCTCCTCCCAGAGGCAGGCGCTGGCTTTTCCCCAGGCTGCTGGCACCAGCCTGAGATGTCATTGCCTTTGCTGTAGCAGGTATTGAGCCTTGCCCAGTCCCCAGGGAGTGCCCCAGAGTAAGGTCACTGTCTGATTAGTTACTTGGGCAGTGACCTTAGAGAGATAAGGTTGTGTTCAAGGCGATGGCCACACAGTGCTGCTGTAGGCTGACCACGCTGCCAGAACAGAGCCCGCAGGCAGGTTAGATCAGGGAGTCACAGGCCCAGAACCATGCAGTTTCATGGGTGTCTCTCCCAGCCACAGCATGATTTCAAAAAAGCAAAGGACGTGGCTTGTCCAAACACTGCTAGGAAAATAGAAAATCTCCTAACTACGTTAACACAGGGTGAGGATGGGAATGTGCGGTTGGAGATTCTTGCCTCTGCTTAAGTGGGCACACTCCTAGACTGTCATTTTTCACTTGCCAGCCAAAATTCCACCTCCCAGAACAAACCCAATGAAAGGACCCTCTCTAGCAGGGACAGACCAGGGAGTCCTGGTGGGCCCTGTGCCACTCTTCTGGTGGCTAGGAGTGCCTGGCAGGTCACACAATGCTTGTAAAAGTAGCATCTAGGAGGAGGATGAGAAGGAGAAAGACCTGTCCTCCTGAATCCAGCGAATGTAAGTGATAGAAAACTGGAGAGCTGGTGTGTCTGGCCAGGGCAGGACCATGTAAGAAGGCAGTGTAGCTGGGTGTTGAGAGGTGTCATCCAGCTAGGAAGCAAGGAGAAAGTTATATTGGTGTGGCTGGGCTGTAGTAGGGCAGGTAGATGGGAGCCATGGACAAGGGAGGGAGAGGATCCAAGCAACCGTCAGGAGAAGAGGAGAGCAATTGTGAGTAACCTCTCATCAGAGCTATCGCAAAACCCATTTTTCCATTCCATGGTAGCAGTAGTTGTATCACCCTTCCCCCTGGGAGCCAGGTAAGATCCTGCTGGGAAATGGCCTGCTGTGTTGAGCAGTGTTGTCTTGTCTGTGCACCTTGTTTGTCTGGATCCATCTGCTTTCTGTTTTCATCCTAGAATTAGAGCATAATCTTTCTGGCATTAGCGCTGTCTTCGTTCTGTATCTGTAAATCACCTGGCATCACAGGATCCTGGCTTGGGACTGCACTGCTTGAGTTCAAATTGCTGAGCCTTTTTGGTTGAGGGGATATAGCTGTGAACCTGCCCTCCTGAGCAAGGCCCAGGCAAAATGAATCTCCTGCTGCATAGGAAGGCTGGGAGGTCTCCTGCAGAGCAGTTTTTCTGATAGCAAATCAGTGCTGTAACATGGGATTCCTTCCTGCCCTGTTCTAAGTACAACCTGACTTTTCACCTTGTCAGCATCTCTCATACCAAATTATGGCTGGAAAAAGGGCTGGGAAGAATGGATGGTGCAGAGCAGGGGGCTTGTCCCAGAGGCCACTGGCTGAGTTTTCTTCTGCATCACAATGCTGATGTGTGGATTGACCGCTGTTAGCCTGGGTCACTCCAGATGTGACTGATTTGGTCGGGTCTGGACAGTAGCAGAGTTCTTGGACTCTTCACGTTCCTGTGATACAATGGGTTTCATCCTATCTGTCCCAGAAAGAATAATTTTAGATGAGATGAGGCTATTTAGAACCACCCCTTGCTTTTTCCTGCTGCACCTACTCCGGCTCTTAAAGGTGTTTCTCAATGTTGGATTGTATATTCCAAGCATGTGATAAGGCTGAAAGAAGGGAGCTGTGGTTGCTAGGTGGTTTTAGGACATGATGCAATGGATACAGCTGATCTGCTCTTCCACGGTGTGACACTGTTCTTGGATTACCCTGCAGTATCGTATGCGTCACTGGCGGGAGCTGGACAGAGAGATCCGGGCACATCGTGGTGGAAGTGCCTGGAGGAGGACGTGGAGTTTCTGGGCATATTTTCACTTATCAGGTAACATAACTATTGCTTCTTTAATACCTCTCCCTGTTCTTACAGTAGCTGAATGGCTGTCTATTGCATGAACTTAGAGGACTCTACCAGGCACTTGCTGCTGGCATTTTTATTTGATTTTTCTGGTCTTTGTGTTGTGTGGTGTTTTCAGGAGTTTCTTTGGAGTTTGGGGTTGGTTGTTTTTTTTTCTTTCGCCCTGCCTTTAGAGTATAAGAATAGCTGTACTGAGTAATATTAAAGATTCTGTAGTCTTGTGATTTTTTTTTTTTATCATTTTTTTTAAAACAATGGTAACTATTAAATGCTTAAAGAAAGAGGAAAAATGCAGTACTCTTGAACAGGCAGGAGCTATTTTGAAATTCACAACTGTGTACATGTGGTTGGGTTGGTTTTTTGCTGTAGTTTCCCTGCTTCTCCTCACTTCATGCATTTATCAGCAGTGACTTATTTGTGCCACTCTACCTGGTTCCTCTAAATTTTGCTGCGGTTCCTCAGTGGTACTAAATTTTATTATTCTGATTAATTTACCAAATTTCATTTCCCCTTTCCAGAGTACCTACAGTATGTTTAACAGCACAGGTCTCAACACAAATTCTTAGAGCTTCCTGCTGGTAATCTCCTCATCTACTATACAAACAGACAATTTATTTGCTACCTTGTTTTTCCTAACCAGAGTTATTAATCCAGTTACTGATCTGAACAATCTCTTTGAACTGTTAATCCTAGGATTTGTGTGTGAGGCTCACAGCTCTGCTGTTTGCAGCATCCATCTGCCTTTTGCAGTCTGTGGAGAGGCTGGTCCCCAATTCGTGGTTCTTGCTGGTGTGATTGATCTCTCCTCTGTTGCCTCTGCTCCATATGGTGGCTGCTAGAGTCTAGCTGAGGTCTGCCCCTGATTGGGATCTATAGCTTCAATTCTCAGAACACTGGAAGTCACTGAACCGTGTTCTGCTGTTTTCTTTCCTTACCTTATCTTTTAAGGTCCGTGTCGTTCACCTGGCTTTCTACTTCTTTTTTACTTTTTTTTTTTCTCTCTCCTTCTAGAACCCAGAACTGAAATCCATTGTTCCAACTCAGGGCCCCAAAGCAGGAGGAACTTGCCTTACCCTTCTGGGCTCAAAGCTGCTGACTGGGCATCCTAATGAGATCAGTGTCCTGCTTGGAGACCTCCCTTGCCACATGTAAGACCAGAGCCTGCCGATGTGCTGGCCATGTGCTGCCCTGAGCCCCCCCAGAGCCCTGCAGGGCATGATGCTGCCTGGCTCAGCCCTTAGCACAGACTGTTGGAGCTCTGCTCTCCTCTGTGTGACAGGAGATCCTCCCCTTGAGGGTCATGGCAGCAACCTTGACCATCTTACATTCCTGCCCACATTCTCTGAATGTGAACAGTGCTCCATGGCCTCTGTTCTGCCTGTCTCTTGACAGGACTATACCCGATCCTGACAGCTCTGCTTTTGCTGATGGGGAAATGCAGCTGGCCCCTGCAGACTAACACTGAAAGTTGCTTGTTGTCTTGCATCCTGGAACACGTGCACCACCTGGCAGCACTGCTGGTGAGAAGGTGCACATGCCTTGGTTGCACACTTCCAGTCTCTTCAGTCTGGACAGTGGCGGTACCTGTTTGTCCATGTGCTGCTCACTGACAACTGCCCAGAGATCACTGCTTGCTTAGATAAGGCACAAGACCTTTCAGCATTAAATCTAGGAAAAAAGCAGAAGAGGTTTTTAGTCTGCAAGAAGTAAGGTGTAGTACTTGAAAATCTGTCTCTGCAGTGGCTGTTAATCCCTTGTTTTTCCTTCTATCTCTCCAAGCCTCTCTGAGATGACAGAGGATCAGCTGACATGCCAGACAAGTCCCAGCAATGTGTCTGCAGAACTCCCAGTCACTATCAAATATGGGGACCGAGAGCGGAGACTGGAAGGATCCCTCTTCAGATATACTCTGGATCCCAACATCACTTTCGCAGAGCCACCTAAAAGCTTCCTCAGGTAGAAAGACCAAGTGCACCTTCCCCAGGGCTGTGTGCTGAGGCAGATGCTGCAGCCCCAATGGCATCCGAGTTGCACTTTGGAGTAAAGTCAGGCTAATAGGAATGAACATAAGCAGAATGGTGAGAGCATGGGCAAGACACAGCTAATGAATGAGGTAATGGTGGTGAGATCAGCTATTTTTTGTCTTTCAGTGGAGGGAGAGTGCTCAGAGTTCATGGATACAACCTGGATGTCGTGCAGAAACCGAAGATCCGAGTTACAGTTTCTCCATCTGAACGCCGGCGCCGAGGACTGGGACGATGGCGCAGGATCATCCCAGACAGCGAGTGCCCCGAGGATGCTCTGTGCAGTGTCCAGCAGGTAGCACAGCAAAGTGCTCAGTGGAGCTGAGGGTGCATAAGGGGTGATGTGTTGCTCTGAAAAGGTGGACTTTCTGTCCCTAGGGCATTTCCCCCCACTTGCTGTTATCTGCTTGGGTTGTACCAACAGTCTTGGCTAAATGGAAATGTTCTCTGCCAGACTGAAAGGTTAAGCTGTTTCACAGACATTTCCATGAGTTGGGTCTGCTTCTGCTTAGAGAGGTGCAGGACTTGGGATATGGGGCAGAAACAGCAGGGCAGCAGTGTGGAGATAAAGAAATCTACAGCTGAGCTAGGAAGCTCTTGTGGCTCAGCATGTCTGTGCTCCAGACTCTTCCTTTTGCATAGGTCATTCCATCTCTGTAGCCCCTGAGCTCTCTTTCATTCTGAGACATGAACCCAGGTGAAGTTGACTGAAATTACCAGTTCCACTAAAATTTTCTGCTCTCCTGCTGCCAGCATCCTGGGATGGGCCTCTGCAGAGGTATTGATGTGATCATCAAGGTCACAGAGCATGCAGCAGAATTTGCAGAGGTAGAGGATATTTGGCAGCCAAAGTACAAGAAAGGTTTGTTTTATTAGTGCAAATGATGGAGGGCTTCCTGTACAGAAACTGCGAGAATATGCTCCTAGTGCACAGCTGGTTTTACCCAAGTTCTTAGGAAGGCATTTGTGGATGTAGAGGGGGGGGAAAAAAAATTGACTCTAATGCTTTCACCAAATGTATAAAAGGCATCCAACGGGATGAAGGACCACTTCTTTCACAGAAGCATTCAGGCTAGGAAATCAGCTTTGCAATTAAAGTCTTTGGACCCTGTCAGAGCAGGGAGATCTAAAGTTGATGCCTCCACGGAATTTGCTGCTGGGGGAATGTGAGAGCTGATTCCCACTGCTGAGACCTAGGTACTTACAACAAAACTAGTGCTATGGAAACTTTCTTTAGAGGAACATGGGGAATTCCTCAGATATTGGAATTTTTTTCCCCCTCTACCATTAAGCAGATCTCCTCTGGCATTGCTCCAGGTGAGAGGAATGCAGACTGGCCCTGCATTGCTTAGGGTTGGGAAGTATTCCAAAGCCAGAGGAGAAACACTAGTGTTTCACTACTGACACTTTTTTTTTGCCTTTCACATTTAGTTTGAAGAACCATGTCTCGTTAACTCCTCCTACCTGATCCTGTGCAAAACTCCAGCCATTAACCTGCTGTTACGGAGTGCCCATATCAAACTGGAATTTATTTTGGATAACCTCAGCTTTGATTTCAACTCATTGCATCCCATGCCTTTCTCTTATGAAGTCAACCCCATCCTAAAACCATTGAACGCCGAAGACCCTGCCAAACCGTATCGTCACAAGCCAGGAAGCGTCATCTCTGTGGAGGTAACACAAAAAACTACCTGGAAATAATATTCCTTGGACAAAGCTGTTTCTAACCTGAGTGTTTTAAATTGGTCTCATGCAGCAGCCAAGTTTTTAAAGCATTTGACAGATTTACAAGCTGTCACAGCACATCTACTTTGGCCTATGAGAAATAGCACGTAAGAAGAGGGAAAAGAGTGCATCAAAAAAGCCTCTTGAGCCCATAAATCATTGTTAAGGGCTTTATAGGGCTTGTGGAAACTTCCATGCTTTTCTATTTTTAATCCTAATAAACTATTTGTGTATGAGTTGTTAGTACAAATAAAACCCACTTCTTATCCTCAGTTGCTGCCTTTTTCATAACTTCTTAAGATTCCTCTAGAAATAATTTAGAAGTAAAAGAATCCTGGCAGTAGGGAAGACCTATTACTAGGTGGAGGTAGGAGAATCACTCCAAGCTATTTCTTTTCCGTGGTACTTTGTAGTGCAGTATTCATTAATAAAGTTAATGGCTGCATGAGATGCTCCACTGGCTCTTTTTCCACATATGAGTAAAAACTGTGAGGATGTACTAATCTAGAAGTGTCTAGACTGCCGCCATTGTATTAAATGCATCTTGGAGAAGTTGAGAAGAGTGAAAGAGAACTAACAAGATGCAAGCTTTCAAAGAGCAAGCAGCGTGATCTACGAACCTGTCAGGGTACCCTGACAGCTCTGGGCAAAACCATGAAAGTGTTCCTGGAGGATTCAGCTTAGAAAGCATGAACACATAAAAATGAAATTAACATTAGTCAGCATAGTTTTATTAAAAAAAAATAATTTTGGGTGATTAAGACTTTTTTAAAGCAGATTTGTGTAGCAGATAATAACAATAACATATGCACACAGAGTGAAGAGTCGAGTTTAGTTTTGCTGTGGCTGAAGAGCCTTAAGAAGACAGGCTATTTATATCTGCACTTAGGCAGCATGGTACGGGTCCTAAAGCTATGATCTATGTCATATGAAAGTCAATATTGTAGCTTACAAAATGAAGTTCTGAGACCAATTCAGATTTGAGCTTAGAGAAGAGAAAAGGCTGCTTTCATCTTATGGTGTTGATCTCCATCTTCTCTGGAACCATGGAAATGCAGAGTTGTTGGGGTTTTTTTCCCCAATTTGATGTGCTGTTCCACATCTGTTCCAGGGGGAAAATCTAGATCTGGCTATTTCCAAGGATGAAGTTATGGCCATGATTGGGGAAGGAATCTGTGTGGTGAAGACACTAACAAGGAACCATCTCTACTGTGAGCCTCCCTCCGAGCAGCCAGCTCCACGGCACCGCACAAAGCGGGAGGGCACAGACTTGCTCCCAGAGTTCACGGTAGGAAATTGGCAAGACCAAAAGAAATCCTGTTGTTTGAGACACAAGCAAGAAGTAGCGGTGGAGGCAAGGGGTGGGATGGGAAGTTAGAGGAAAAGCAAAAGCCCTGGTAGGGGACAGGGGAGGTACCAGGGGTGACGAGGAGCTGCTGCCGTTCTCGCCTGTACTCTTACGTGACGAACGTTGCCTGGAAGCAAATGGTATAGCTGAGTTTGGGAGCTGTGCTGTGGGTCTGCTTTGCTAGAGAGCTGTGGGCCACCTGTACCCATTCTGGAGAAGCCCTATAGCTTTGCATTTCATTGCTGCTCTGGGCTTACGTCGTGGCATGTGCTTTCTTGCAGGTACAGATGGGAAACCTGAACTTCCTCCTGGGCCGAGTGCAGTACGACACAGAAAGCCCGCTCACCTTCCCGCTGGAGGCACAGATTGGTCTGGGTGTTGGTGCATCCTTTGTGGCACTGATTGTTCTGGTCATCGTCTTCATATACAGGTAAGGATCTCTAGTCTTGTAGGAGTTTCTCTACAACATTATTCAGTGGATGCAGCCAAGCATGTACATCTTGAGCCTGAACGAGGTCCCAGTTTTCTCTATTTTGTGCCAAATTCTGAACTGGTGGTGTTGGGTCTGAGGCATGTTGCACCTGCTGGTCACAGCCTGCACTGTGATTCATCCGGAGCCCATATCTAATGGGTGCTCCAAGAGACACATCTGCTTTGCAGAACTCTGTTTGGTATCCTGCAAAGAAATCATCTCAGCACCAATTGCCTTGGAGTCTTTGGCAGCAACACAACAGTTGGCAAGGACAATCCCTGGGCTAGAGCCACTGGAACAATTCTGCTTCTTATTGCAGGAGGAAAAGCAAACAGGCTCTGAGGGACTACAAGAAAGTTCAAATCCAGCTGGAAAACCTGGAAACAAGTGTTCGGGACAGATGCAAAAAGGAGTTCACAGGTTAGTCACTGAGCTCTTAGGTTTTTGCAGCTTCAGGGAAGCTTGAAGAGCCACTGTTAGCTCTACTTCTCTTCCATTCCTATGTACTTGTTTGGGTAGCTCAGAGCAGGCAATAATTTTATCCTGTGCTGGCGCATTGAAACATGCAGCCAGATTCTTACATTTTTAATTCTTCACTTTAATTCAGAGCACAGTGATCTATACAGACTCCATGTGATTCTCCCATTTTTCCTTCAGGCTCAGATGAAGAGACATCTAGACAGTGTACTTGGAGAGATCTCAAAGACAGCTATCCCAGGCTTTGTGTAGGGCAAGTTGAATTACTGGTTTCTCCCAGTGCCTGGTCTAGTTTTAAATTTCTAGCGATGGGACCTCAATGGGTCCTTCCTGACAGGAAACGTTCTTCATCTTCCTCAGTCCTATCCCGCTGGTTCTAGTTCCTGCACTCACCTCATGCTCTGCACCATCAGTTGTGTGATCGTGTAGTCAGTCTCATGGGCATTTCCTTTCCCTCAGACCTGATGACTGAGATGATGGACCTTACAAGTGACCTTGTGGGCACAGGAATCCCCTTCTTGGATTACAAGTCCTATGCGGAGCGCATTTTCTTCCCGGGACACCGTGAGTCACCACTGCAAAGGGACCTGGACATCCCTGAGTGCCGGCGGCAAACTGTGGAGCAGGGCTTGGTCCAGCTCTCCAACCTGCTCAACAGCAAGCTCTTCCTCACCAAGGTAATGGCCCCCTTTCTGCTTGCAGCCTGCTTTGGGATCGGGGCCAGGGCTACATCCCTGGCAGCTGGTGGCAGGAAGCAGGCAGTGTCTGTTAAAGTTCATTACTGAATAGCTCCCTGCAGCACCACTTCTTCCAAGAGTCAGTAGCTGTGAGTGCCTTGTTTCCAGCAGATTTACAGACTGGCTTATTTCTCTCCCCACCAGTTCATCCACACTCTGGAAATCCAGCGCACTTTCTCTCCGAGAGACCGGGCCTATGTAGCATCATTGCTCACTGTGTCACTGCATGGGAAGCTGGAGTACTTCACTGACATCCTCAAAACACTCCTGAATGACCTTGTGGAGCAGTACGTGGCCAAGAACCCCAAGCTGATGCTGCGGAGGTAAGTGAGCCAGCCATGGTCCCGCTGCAAGCTACCTGAGGGGACAGAGGCTTTCTGCCCAACTGGCAAGCTCTGAACCTCCTGTGACTAGGAAAATATCATGGCATGGACTGCAGCTGTAAGACCAGTGTGTGTCCAGGCAACATGCATCAAACGGGAGGGAGCAGTAACAATGATAACCCTCTCTTCAGTCAGCAATTGGTAGGGAATATAGTAGGAAAGCTGTGAAAAGAGTAGGAAGCTGGAGATTCCTACCCCAAATTCCTCTTCTTTTGAAGTTGCTGTACCTTAACTCTCTCCTTGTGTCCAGGTACTGGGGCTCTGCCAAGTCTGCTAATCTCACTTTGCTCTTCAGAGGTCCTTGGGCTCACAGTCATGCCCTGTTTGGAAGCTAAAGTGAAATATCTCCTATGTTTGGATCCCTATTAGTGTCCTGTCTTCCATCCTTCTCATCTGAACTAGTTTCTCTTGTTTGAGACCTACCAGAGGCTTTCCTCTGTTCCCTGCTTGCTTGTCTCTCCACTGTAATTTGGTGCCTCCTTCAGGCTGAAAAGTGCCTCAAATAAGTGATATCAAAAGCATTAACTTGACTGGTCTCTGAAGTCCTTTTTTAATTCCTTTCCCTTGATCCTGTAACATCATTTAGTGTGCTCTTTTCTCAAGGGGAGTGATCTTTATCTCTAAATCCCTCCCTACTCTGCACCATATTCCTGTGACTGACCTCATGCTCTCTTTCAGGACAGAAACAGTGGTAGAGAAACTGTTAACCAACTGGATGTCCATCTGCCTGTACGCATTTGTGAGGGTGAGCTCTTTGTCCCTTTGTGGTGTAGAAGGGCCAAAAGAGGGGAGACAGCCACAGCTTTGCTTTGTGCCTCGCTTGGAGCTGAAATAGTGCCAGAGTCATCCCGTATTTCAGGGTGGGGAATGAGAGCTGGGCTGTTCACTGGGGACAGGCATCCTTAAATCAGCACTAATAATAGTGCTCCCTGTTTGCAGGATGCCTCACCAGATCCTGGAGGGGTCAGTGTAGCTCCTTTATCTGGAGATATTCTGGCCATAGGTTGGTCTCCAATCCTTTCCTGGATAGGGGGTGGCAAGGTGGAGGCAGAGCAATGCCTTGGTCTTGCACATCCACCTGGTAGTTGACCTGTGCTGCCTTCCCTGTGCACGGAGCAGTTGGCAGTGGCTCTTTTATTGTCTGCTGTGGCTTAGCTGCTGTATCCTCAGTCCTGCTCCTTCTCTGCTTGGGTGTCCGTGTTTCCAAACCCTTGGGAAGGAGCTGGGAGGAGCAAACTGAATTTCTCTCAGGTGAAACTCCCTCCTTTCTGTGCCAGGATTCTGTTGGGGAGCCCCTTTATATGCTGTTTCGAGGAATCAAACACCAGGTGGACAAAGGGCCAGTCGACTGGGTGACAGGGAAAGCCAAATATACCCTGAATGACAACCGCCTTTTGAGAGAGGACCTGGAGTACCGGACTCTGGTAAGCACCAAACCATTTGTTCTCTCTGCAGCAGCATCCTGCCACTGTCTCCTGGGAGCCTGGTTTATCCCTGAAGCACAAGTCCATAGATGAGCAAGAGCTCTGCTAAATCAGGCACTTTTGCCCTAGGCTGATAGGAGCCATCACCACAGTAATCTGGTGTATGTGCTGCGTTGTGTCTAGAAGGAGATGAAATCACTGATGGCACATCTAAACCCCTGCCCAGTGCTGTTGAACTGGCTTCCAGTTCTTGACACCAGACTGAGAACACAATCTTTAACATCTGTGATGTTTTCTTTTCTGAAACTCTTCCAGTGAAAGGACTAGCTGTTACCTTAATGCCAGCCATCTAAGGTGTAAATGTGTCAGATGTAATCTTATCAGCTGAGTGGCCGTGACCTTTTCTTCCCCAGACATTAAATGCATTGACGCAAGCAGGAGTTGCTGCAGGAGGTGCAGAGGACTCCCAAGGGATTTCTGCAAAAGTGCTAGACTGTGACACCATAACACAGGTGAAGGAGAAAATCCTAGACCAGATCTACAAAGGGACACCATATTGTCACCGACCAGACCCTGACACCCTGGACCTCGGTAAGCAGAACTTGTTGGTGCCAAAACTCAGTAAGGAAATGGAAGAGTGGTTGTTGCTGTCTGTGCACACCACAGAAGTTTGTTATTCTCTGCTGAGCATGCACAGCCACTGACCAAGGATCTTGCACTCTGGCTGGACCCAACCAGGCATGACACAGGAAAGATGCTAAGGGCAAAAGAGCAGGGGGTGGGAAAGAAGCAGCTGGGTCCAGCCCCTTCCATTTCATGGTGTTCTTTGCCAGACTTGGACCATGGCAATGGCTTGGACAAGGGGGAAAAAAGCATGGAGAATGTGTAGGAGGGGAAGATAATTTGAGAGAGGTACAGAGATGCTATAGTCATAGATTGGGTCTCAGTGATGTATGTCAGGGAGGACTTTGCCCATGCCGGTTAATGAAAGGTAGGACTTACATTGTGAGGGAAACCACTCAGTTTTTCCATCATTTTCATTCTTTGGATGTTGCTGAGTAGTGGTGACATCTATAGATGAGCAGCTACTGAAGGAATAGGAGCTGATGAGGACTGTGGGTGCATATTTCTGGTTTGAATCACCTGTTTGAAGAGTCCCAATCTGACAGAATTTGTAGGAACTTGGTGAGTGGAACCTGGGAGGCCATGGAGCTGCCTGTCCCTGTTCTCAGAGACTGTCCTGTGACTGCAGGACTCAGCACTGTTACAGGCACTTCCTTCAGCTTGTCTCTGCAATAGTATGGGTAAAGGTTGACGAAGCTCAGTGGGTGTGTAACAAGGTCATCCAGGTTGAAGCACAGCAGACTTCAGAGATGCCTCGAATTAACAGTTTATCTTTTTATTTTCTGTGTTTTAATGGCTGTAGAGTGGAGATCAGGGCTGGCAGGTCATCTGATACTGTCTGATGAGGATGTGACATCTGTTGTTCAAGGAACTTGGAAACGCTTGAACACTCTTCAGCATTACAAGGTCAGAACTCATTGCCTTGTCTCTGCTCTGTTTGTGGCTCTGGCTCCTGGTGGTTCACTGTCAAAAGTGCATCATATCTGAAAAGCAGCAGCATATTCAAATTGGGTGCTGTGGCCTGCACTCTGACTTTAAGAAGTATAGTCCCCTCCTTAATCTGCACGTGTAGAACTTGGAAGGAGATGCACAAGTTCGTGCCTAGTGGCTGTTGCAATGAAAGGTGATGGTGCTGGATCTGTTAATGTTCCAGTCCAAATCACTGAGTAGGTGATGGCACACTGACCTGTGAAGTAGCGTCCAGGAATGGAAACAGGGGGGATTTTAACTGCCTTGCACCAATGTGTCATATCTTGCACCAATATGTCATACCTTGCTGCAACCTGTTCTAGATGTGAGTGACCTCAGTCCCTGAGTATTATCATCTTCATCATGCTTTGCACATCAGTTTTTTAATTGGTACAGACGAGATTCTCCCGCCATCAGGAAAGACAGGGATGGCATCCCAAAATCCCTGGTTCTGTCCCTATTTCTAGTTATAGTACGGTCTGGTTTGGTCTACAAGCTCTTGCCTGTTGTATTGATGAGAAACATGCCACTTGTTTTGAATGTTGATTTTTGCTTGTGTGCAGGTACCTGATGGAGCAACAGTAGCATTGGTCCCACGCCTGACCAAGCACATCCATAGGGAGAATCAGGATTATATCCCAGGAGAGAGTGAGTTTGATATCCTGTTCTCATAAAATGATTTTATATCACCTATGAGTTAGTGGGACAAGTCTCTTGCTGTAGCTCCAGCTTTATGCTGCTATAGAAGACTGATGCATGATTTGGACCCTCATAGGAGTGTCAGAAAATTGAAAGCTTGGGCAGGTGAGATGAGAGAAAAGCAGAAGAACGTAAGAGCAGACAAAACCCAAGCTGGGCATGAAAACACAGGATAAGCAGAACTCTCTAGTTCTGACTCTCTGGGGCTGAGCACAGTCTGCAATTTGTAGAAATTTTAGTAGCCTCAGGTGCTGTATATGGCCCAAGGGTGGTGATGGGACACCAGGCAGTTACCTTACTGCCTGGCAAAGCAAGGAGCTCCATGGCTACTCCTCTGGTGCGAGGGACAATAGCCACATGCTGCAGCTTAACAGGTTCAAAATGGATGTAGAAAAAATAAAACTTCTTCAGCAAAGGGTGGTGCAGCCCTGTGACGGACAACTGGGGTGGTGGGGGATCTCTGTCTGGGGAAGTTTCCAAGACCTTGAAGGTTTTGGGTGGACAAAGGCAACCTTTTGTTGTGCTAGCAACCGTTGTACTCTGTGCAGATGGTGGGAGAGGGGCCTCCAGAAGTTCTTTCCCCTTTGTGTTTCTATCATACTGTGAAATCTTGCTTCCTTGGGGCTCACCTGTTGTACTGTGAGAGAACTGACACTTATTGGTAAACAATTGCTTGTTTTAGAAACACCAATGCTGGAGGATGCAGATGAAGGTGGGATCAAACTTTGGCACTTGGTAAAACCAACAGAAGAGCCAGAGCTTCCCAAGCATCGGCGTGGGAGCTTAAGAGATCGGGAGCGAGCCAAGGCAATCCCAGAGATCTATCTGACACGTCTACTCTCAATGAAGGTGAGAAGCACAGATTGTGTTGTGCTTGGGATCTTGCCTCCCTTCATATCCCCAGCAGATTGCAGGGATGCATGTGAAGATAATGAGCCCCATTGCCTGGGCTGATGCATGTGCTGGTTGTTTCCCCTCCAATCCCAGCACTGCAGTGCCAAACTTCTACTCTTACTGATGGGTTAAGCTTTGCAGAGTCTCTAAGAGAATGAGAAATATTTTTATCACTGTGTTCACCCCATATTTGTCTGTGTGTGTCAGAAAAAGGCAGGTACACTGTGCTTCACAGCAGAGTCTCGTTGGCAGCAGTGTCCACTGGGCTGCTATGTCTCCTCACCTTCCCCCCAGGGTCAAGAAGATAGGACTGACCTGTTACCTGCTGCAGCAAGATGATGTTAATAGTACACACCAGCCATGTATAGATGCAGCTGCAATCATAAATCAGGCATAGCACCTGCTCACATTCTCCTTTTTGCTTTATTCCAGTCTCATTGTTAAAAAAATTGACCCAGGAACTTGTTCTTCTGTTCTGTTCTCAACAAAGGATCAACTTTTGGCATCCAGGTTCCCTGGCAGTGCCCTGCCTGCAGTAGTACCATTCCTCAAGGGACATGCCAGGCACTTAGCCAGGCAGTGCCTGTGTTTTTCCCACATTTATTGAACTTCCTCTTGCTGCTGAGCAAACCCCTTCTCCTTGTTCCTGGCTGGATACAGCTGCTGGCAACCAGCAGTCCCCCTCCTCTAGGCAGTCTCTGCAGTTCACTGCTATTCTGTCATGTTCTAAGCTCTCTCCCCTTTACCTGCAGTGCCTCTGAGTACATCTGACTCCCCTCCACATTTTGCTTTGTTCATGAGCTTAATTCCTGGCTTCTGTTCCAGAAACCACTGGGGCCTCTTTTCTCCTTTGCTGCTGCTCCCTGCAATGGAGAGGAGGGAGATTTGGATGGCTATGGCGAGGCTGCTGAGCAGAAGAGAGTAATTGCTCATCTGCATGGGGCCCGGGCTCTCCGCTCTCCTCTGCCTGTGCTGACTCTGTCCTGCTTGGTTCTCCACAGGGCACTCTGCAGAAGTTTGTGGATGACTTGTTCCAGGTGATCCTCAGTACCAACCGCCCGGTCCCTCTAGCAGTCAAATACTTCTTTGACCTGCTGGATGAGCAGGCCATACACTACGGGATCTCAGACCCTGAGACCATCCATATCTGGAAGACAAACAGGTAGGTTGTTCCCATGGGCCCCAGAGGAGACACTGCTAAGCTGTCTAGTGACAGCCACCTCTGAGGAGGAGCAAAATGGCAGCAGAGCATGGTGTGAGAAGTTGTTTTTGCTGGGAGATGTAGTAGTGTGCAGAATATCTTTCAGCACTGTAGCTGCTACCTTTGCTTGATACCCTGTTTGGTTTCTGTCTTCTCTGCAGCCTGCCCCTGCGGTTCTGGATCAACATTATCAAGAACCCCCAGTTTGTTTTTGATGTGCAGACATCAGATAACGTAGATGCTGTGCTCCTGGTCATTGCGCAGACCTTCATGGACTCCTGTACAATAGCTGACCATAAGTTAGGGAGGGTAAGTACAGAGGGAGAAGGGAGCGTGGCTGGCACGGATAGTTGAGCAGTGCTGTCCCAGGAGGCCAATAGTCCTTCTGTAGCACTACTGGACAGCAGACCAGACCCATCCTTCTTCCCATGTGCTACTGGAGAGTGATGGGGACTCCTGGGAAAAGAGGAGCTGATTTTTCTTAGCATACAGAAATAGTTATTGAGGGGTGCTCTTTATTTACAGTATTTGAGGAACAGAGCTAAACTGTAGTTGGCTGTGGCAGACAGTGTAAGTCACGGGATGCATCTTTTGAGATTCAGGTTGGCCATTAGAGAAACTTTTACCACCACTACTTACCCTGTGCTGCGGGTGGAACAGGTCACCAGAGATGGGATGGGCGGATCTCTGCAGGAGTTCAGGAATTAGCTTTGCAAAGCCAAAGCCAATGTGATCTCATTCTAATGATCCCCTGGCTCCAAGTGGAAGGCTGGGCTAGGGATCCCAAAGGTCCCTTCACCAGCACTTCTCATGGTTCTTCAGACGGCAATACTAGAAGGGAGCCTGGTATTTGCAGTACCTTTCCATGCAGAGGACAAAAATTCCCTGAATGAATGACAGAAAATAGCAGTGATGGTGTTATCTGCTAAGTTTAGTCCAGCATGATGAAGGAGCTTTTTGTAATCAATTCTGGTTTTGGATGTTCAAGGATTCTCCGATCAATAAGCTGCTCTATGCCCGGGACATTCCTCGCTACAAGCAGATGGTGGAAAGGTAAGCAATGAATGTGAGGAATTGGAGTTTAAGCAGTGAGAATGAGGCTGGGGGGGACAATGTGCTAATTGCCTCTGTACCATTGTACAGGTATTACGCGGACATTCGTCAGACCATCTCTGCCAGTGACCAGGAGATGAACTCTGCCCTGGCTGAGCTATCGCGGGTAAACAAAAATAATTTCAGATCAGAAAAAAGTCACCCTGGCCCCTCACCTGTGCATCTGAGAGAAAGTTAGTAATGCAGAGATGAGATATTCCAGCTGAGCGAGCAGTTCTGCTCAGACACACTGACCATTCCCAGGGTCTGCTCTGCCCTTTGCCCACCACACGGAGGGTGAGGGTCTGCCCAGGTAGCACTGAAGAGAAAAGGGGAGTCAAGGATTCAGGGCAAAGAGTACATGTGATTTTTCCCTTCGCTAGTAACTACTGGTGAATTCCCTTTCCTGTTGCTTTGTGCAACAGGCACATTTCCTAATGAGCTGTGAGGACGCAGAATTTAGAAGAATGATTGTTAGGTGTCTCTCATGGTTTTGTCTAACTTCCTCTCTTATTCAGAATTACTCAGGTGACCTCAATTCCCTGGTGGCTCTACATGAATTGTACAAATACATCAATAAGTATTATGACCAGGTGAGTGTGTGTTTCCAGCAGGTATGAACATGCCCTTCTCCTTTTACCATCCAACAAAAAAACCCTCAAAAAATTAATAATTAAGAGCAGCCAGACTATTACAACGCAGTATATTGCTTCACTGGCATGTATAACTTCCATGTCATAAGTTTGCTTTATTCTTATCAAAGAGGGAGGGAAGGAAGAAATCACAAAAAAAGACTTTGTCTAACTTGGAGGCTGTTGGGATTTCATGTACCCTTCTCTTTTTTTACTCCAGTATCCAAAAACTCTACTTAAAAATGAAATGCAGTTAGTTCAGATTCATTTACTAAATACATATCATTTTCGTGTGAGACTTTAGCATTGTTTTTGCACTATGAAGCTTGTAAGTTATTAGGACGAATCTAAAATACTTATTTTGTGGTTAATTTGAGATGAATTACTACACACCCACTCTAGTCCCAAGCATGCTGGATTCCAGCTTGGGGCTGGACTGGTTGATGGTGTAGGGTGCTGCAGGAAGGCTGTCAGTGAGCTCCATCTCGTTGCAGATCATTACTGCCTTGGAAGAAGACCCAACGGCACAGAAGATGCAGCTTGGATATAGACTCCAACAGATCGCAGCAGCTGTGGAGAATAAAGTCACAGATTTGTGACAGGCACAGACAGACTGCTCTCCCCTGGCTGAACGGGGACAAGTGCTCGTCCTAGATACACACAGGGTGTCCTGCTGCCATTGGAACCAGAGTCTCCAAGGAACCCATGGGTGACATGAACAGGGATGGCCGAGGCAGTACAAAGTACAAGCGTCCTTGCATCTCAGAGAATATTTTTTTACAGTTTTTTTTCTTTCTAAAAGCAAAACAAACAAACAAACGAGAAAAAAAAAAAAGCACCCAAACTTTAGTTATCCTCTGGCTGTCAGGGGGATCACACAGCTCCTTCCTACAGATGTTACGTGAATGTGCCAAGTTTCCAAACAACGTTGTTGAAGAGCCAGGTGACAATGCTGAGCACTGTCTGTGGAGTCCTTGGTCTGGCACGGATGCCCTTGCCAGTGCTGGGACACTCCCCTGCTGCGGCCACTCGCTTCAGTGGGGACACGGGAGGCTTTCCCCAGGCTGTCAGCTGTATTAACCTCTGTCCCCGGCTAGCGAGCACTCCTGCAGGATCCCACCTGAGAAACTGCCTTGCAGCAATGTCCCTGCTGGTTCCAGATGCTGGATAGAGAGCATCCGATGGCGAAGGTCTCTTGCTTCCCAGTGTTCTGGTCTTTGACAGCTCATGCACAACACCTGCTTGGATGTGACGTGCTCACCAGCGTGTGTGCTTGCCCAGGGGGCCTACTATAAATGGACAGCACCCCCTCACCCCTCAGGACAAATTCAGTGTGTGACAGTCGCTGCCTGGTTCACCTCAGTCTCCACTGACCCAGCTTGGGATCCGTCTTCCTGGTTCATCGTGGTCAGAGGTTGCCCTGCTCTTTGGAAAAGCACAATAAATGCCTTGTGCCACTTTCCCTTCCTCTGGTGTCTGGCTGTTCTGCTGCTCTTAACTGGACTTGTAAATACCCTCCGAAAGTTAATGTATTTAAATGCTGAAGGAGAGAATGTTTGATTTTGTGGCTTTGAGACAAAGCTTTTCTTGGAGATATCTCTGTGCACTTCTACTGACAAACGTCTGTCAGCACTGGAGCAAAGTTTTCTCCACTGCTTTGTCTGCAGGGATAACTTGTAGATGTCTCTGTTGTTGTAACAACAGTTTGGTTTTCCCCACAGCTCTGTTCAAGGCTTCTCTGTGTGATCTTCTGCTAGGCTTGCCTTACACCTTTCTCTCAGTTTCGCTTCCCAGACTCTCCTGTTGTGGCATGTAGAAGGGTTATTTGTTGAGCTGTGAACTCATGGAAGTCATGAAGCACAATTGTGTTGTTCCCAAGGAGCATCCTGCAAATGGGAATGATTTGTGTGAGGAAGGAGAGGCTGGAGCAGGCACAAGCACAGTTAGTTGTCAGTTGTCACTGAGCAGCTCCTCACTGCTCCCTCCTTAGTTCCTGCACCATGTGAACATCATACTGGAGAGAAATACTGGAGAACACCTTCTGGGAGAAAATTCCTATTTTATAAGGGTGCCCTACTCATCCTCACCCCCCGCTGCTAATTCCCTGCTGACGTCCTGCATGCCTGGGGCAGGCAGACAGGTCTGACTCCTCTGTCACGTCCCTGAGGTGGTGATCGTGCAGGCCAGGAGGGATCAGAGCTAAAACAGGGCAGGATCGTGTCCCTACCTCTCTTTATATTGCATATAGCAGTAATTCCAGGCCTATCAGATGTGCCCTGTGGCTTTGAGTGCTGCACATTGTAAAACTGTTCTCTGAGCAATATAACAGCAACCTAATGCTGGCCTCCCTTCCTACGAAGCCAGCTCTCTCCCGTGACCCTCTCAGCAGTATTCCCGGGTACTCGGTGTGCCCAAAGTAGAGCCAACATCCCTGTGCCACCTCCTGTTCCTGTCCCGCTGCACAGAGCAGCAGGTGAGCTGGCTGGCTGCTGCCAGGCAGAAAGTGGGGGGCAGAGCTTTCCTCCCTCATCCCCCAGGTGGGCACCAGTTTGGATCTTGCTCCCGCTGACGACCCATTTCCACGAAATTTACAGGAACTTAGCATCTCTGAAACCTTTCTCTCAAACGAATCTGATTAAATCAGCCCTAAAAAAGCTGGCAGATGGGGAAAAAGCAGGTACAATGCACAATAGTAAAGCCCATTCCCTTAGGAACTGCAAGAGGGGATTCCCTGGTTTGAGGCAGGTGGAGGGGGAGAGCAGCGTTGTCCCCTTGTGTGTTGACAGACAGACTTTCTGCCACAGGCAGCAAGGGTAGTTTGTGGCCTCTCCAACCTGCTGAGTGTCTGCCAGGAGCCACAGGCTCTCTGCTGGATTTATGGCTCTGCAGACTGTTAACGACTGCCCCTATTTTTTGCAGAATTATCTCTGCACTTTCCCAGAACAGAGTGGGGAAATTGGGGATTATTTCTGAATCCACCTCACATCGGCAAAGGGAGGGAAGGCTTGGTGGCTCTCCGGGAATCATAGTGACAGGAGTCCAGGTGTCTCTGCTGGGAGTGCAGCCTCTGCCCACGTGGCCGACTTAGGCTGTGGGTAAGTGGCTCCACATCCTCTCTGCTTCTCAGTGCTGCTCCTGGATGTTGGAAATTATCTGCTTTCTGAGTGTATCAGTGAAAGCCTGCTTTTATTAGAGCAATAATCAAGATTTAAAAATAGAGCTAAACATAGGTGGTTTGACTTATTTAACATCTTAAGCTTGTCCTTGCATAGTGGGACAGGAGGCACTGCCAGCGCGGGTGCCCAGGATGGAAAGCTGGTAGTGCCCACCTCTTCCCATCCATCTGCCCTCGGTGGTCCAGCTCCTGGCATCCGCCTCCCCTCCGGACACGCACTGAAGGTCCCTGGCTGGGATCAATTTGGGCGTTTAGGCATGGCCCCTCTTCTCTCCGTCCATGCCCCTCTCCTATGGCAAAATCCGTTACTACAACAGGGTTCTGTTGCATTTAAATTTGCACAAAACAGGTTTTATTATGAAATTCCCTATTGCGGGGAAGACGTATTTATTTATTTCTCACTATCCTTCCAAGTTTCTTCCAGTCTCTGCCTGATTCTGTGACCAGCTTGTCAGACACTCTGGAGATGCACGTTCCTTCTCAGGGACGGAGAATCCTCTCTGGATGTTCCTGTTTTCCTACTGGTGGCAAGTTCTGGGGGCACTGGCTGAGAGTGCCCTCCCACAGCGACCCTTCCCCTTCTGTGAGACACAAGGGCAGCGAGGGGACATTGCTGCTTTAATAGTACTCTCAGAAAGGTGATGTTCTTGAATGGCAGGCATTAAAATTTATGTGGTACTGCAGGCAGAGAAAGAAACTTGCTTCCACCGTGGTCTGGATGAATCGCCGAGAACTGATCAGTATTAAGATAAATGTGTGTTACTGTATTTGAATGTCTCTCCTGTTGGCACAACTAAGAGTAGCTGGCACCCACGGGATGTAGATGTGAGAGTGTTTGCTTTCATCTGTCTGGTGGCAAATTTAGGTGTATCTGGAAGCTGGTTTTTGTTGTTGTCTTTTGTAGAAATGATGGCTAATTTTTTAAAATGAAAATAGAGGGTTCTTGGATGCTGCTGCCTCGGTGGAATGCCATTTCTTTTTCAGGATGTGCCCTGGTTGTAGGGAGATGCTGCTTTTTTGGTGCCTTTCTTGTCATGATGATTCTTTTGGTTTCCAGAACACCCAGTGTGTTTGCTCTAATAGTCTTTCTCCCAGTCTTCTGTCCCGGTGCCTCCGCCCTCACCCAGCCTTGTGACTTGGTGTCTCTCTCTCTGTTATGGTACGGCCTGACCTGCATTTACACCCTGCCACACCTTGAGTTCTTCTCAGAGCACCTGAGGTACTGTCTTTTGCAAATTTGAATTAATAATTAATATAAAAAGCTTGAAAAAAAAATCTGAATTTTGTTACATAGTGTAATAACTGTTTGTAGATACCGTTCTGAGATGTAGGAATCTATTGGTGATATAAGAGGTTTTGTCTGTAAATAATCAGTTTAGAGTCCAAATGATTTTAATAAAGAGAATTCTTACACAATAATTCAATAAATTTTAATATACAACCTGGGTGTTGTGCTTATGTTGCACAATGATGCAATTCCCCAGAATGGATTTGCTGCTTTTTTTTTTTTTTCCTTCTAAGTGGAGACTGTGTACTGCTGGGAGCCTGGGGCTTTTCCCTCCCGGCTGCAGTTCTTTGAGATGACCTTGTGCCACCTTCCACTGATGGCTCCTGCATTGCCACCGCTCTCCTGCAGTTTCCAGAGCTCAAACACCATCCCTGCCGCAGGAGGGGGGAACCTCCCTTCGCAGCAGAGTTTCAGGTCTCCTGCAGCAGGAGCTGGGCTGTAGCTCTGGGCTGGGAGTTGGAGGGCAAAGCTGTTACAGCTCTGGTTGTGGTTTTCTGTGGTGGGTACGTAAGGGAGGGAGTTGCTTAAGATGGAGTTGATGTTGATGGCTGTTTTCCACCGGTGCTCCTAAATTAGCAAAACAACTTAATTCTGAAACTAATTGCAGAGTTCTTCCTAGACATAAAGCTGGCTCCTGGCCCATCTATCCTTCCATTCCTTTACTAGCAGAGTTTTGGCTACAGTCTGCCTCTTCCCCCTCCCTCTTAATCTATGTAATGTCACTGCTTTAGTCCCTCCTTTTCCGTACGTGTGCGTGTTCTTGGTGGCCTTTTAGGGGTTACAAATGGCTCGTCCCCTGGGTGCTGCCCCTGTGCTCGCTCAGCACCCAGCCTGGTGCAGCCTCTGCCCCCCTCCCTTGTTATTTTTAGTGCAGGGAAGGCAGGTGAGAGGAGAGGGGCACAGGCAAGGGGAGAAGCTCTCCGGGAGGCCCCCGACCTGGGTTTGGCAGCCTGGATCTGCAGCAGAGCTACTGCTAGGCAGCGTTAACCCTTTGCTTCAGGGCTGGGGCTTGGTCTCCGCAGTCTCAGGGAGGAAACCTGAGCTGTACAACACCAGGGCCCCAGTGAGGGGGAGGCCAGGGCTTGCTTGGTGCAAGGCTGCAGCCTGAAAAGAAGGGGAAAAAATGTGATTTTTCTTGCGTGTGGTTGTCTTCTCCTTGGTGCCACGTGGGTGCTGGGATGCTCGGGTCCCACCTCGGTGGGGCAGGGATGCCAGGAGGATGCTGCTGTCCTGGTTGCTCTCCACAAAGAGGGAATGGGGAAGTGTAGGCTCGGTCCTCTCCCACACCACGCTGTGTTTGGGCACTGCTGGGGGAGGCTGAGGTGCCTGGGGTCAGCAGCGTGGCACACGGGTGGGCTTGTTCCCTCTGCTGGGCACAGGCGAGGGATGGCTGTGCCAGGCAGGTGACGGTGCCACAGCAGCAAGGCTGGGCCAACAGTCCTGCCAACACGCTGCTGGGAGCGGTGGGAAGTGTCAGGCAGCCCCATGGCTTCTAGGTCTGGGGACAGTGAAGCGGAGGGGGAAGGATTTCTCTGTTTCCATCTCAGTAGAGCCGTGAATTTCCCTCTATAAATAGTTGCTGTGGAGACTGTGGAGCCGCAGGAGGCTGACAGACCTGCTGGCAGGGAAGCTGGGGGGAGGCAGGGAGAGGCCAGCCGTAAAGTGAATCCACCGCAGCTGTCCTGAGTCTCCTGCTATCCGAAAGCCAAGGTTGTTCCCAGAAGCAGTGCTGTGATCCGATACCCTGCCCCGCTCCTCTCCATGTCCATCCAACGATGCAGAAGAGTTTGCTCTGCTCAAGGACACCCCTCCCGGACAGCAGAGATTAAAAGGAGAGAAGGACCAGCTGGTATCTCACTTTGGGGAGCTCCAGAATGAGCCAGATGACAAAGGGAGCAGCGTGCCGGGCCTGCGAGCACGGTAAGTCTGCACAGGGTCCCTGGGGCTCAGAGCCCCACGCACCAAGGGGGCTGCTTTTCCACTGCATGTCATGACTCGCAGGGATGCTGTGCTCAGCAAGGGCTTGCCAGGTCTGCGTTCACGTGGAGGAGGAAGGTGTGTATTGCTCTGATGAGCTCTGTAACTCCAGAGGTCCAGGTGCTATAAGGCATAACTGGCGGCGGGCAGCTCTGTACACCATTCTGAGCAGGCTGGAGGAGTTCAGGTGGAGTTGCTCCAGCCAGAGGCGAAGCACCACTCCCTGCCATGGCTCTCACGGCTCAGGCAGGACCAGTGTGGTTTTGGGCTGATGGTCTCTGACCTGGTCCAGGCTTGTAGCAAGTCAGTAGGTTCTGCACAACGTAGCTTTGAATAATAGCAGTTTTTAATGTAAAGATGTCAAGGGATGAAGGACTTTAGAGTACTGACTGTCCTTTATCACAGCTTAGAAAAGTACGTTTCGCCCTTCTATACCATTGCATAACAACGCTCCGCATCCTTTGCCAGTGCATCCATCTACACTGGATGGAGATAAAGTCCCACACACTTGCAGATGGACCTTAGGCATTCATGTTGCCTCCACAGCAAGGACACCAGGGCCCATTGAGCTGCCCAGAAAGCTCCATGCCACTAGAGCCAGGATGTTTTACACTCTCATCTGTTTTTGGGTACTGCCTTCCCACCAAAGTCTCCTGTTACCGTAACAATCCACTTGGGAAAGATGCTGTTGAACTCCCACCTCCACATGCTCTGAGTTTTCTTTTGGCAGGTCAATGGAGAGCAACATAATAAAATCTTTAAGGCCATTGCCCGGCTCTCGGATCAGCCCCTGCTGCCCAAATAATGGGAATGATAAGGGCTTGGATAGATTCTGGTGGTGCAAGAGGTCATGAGGTTGCTCATATGCTCAATCTGTGCACAAATAAGGAAAATTATTATTTCTCTTTCATAGCTAAGATATTAGTAAATATTTACTGAAAAAAGTGGCCATAGAGACATGCAGCAAACCAGAGCTTTATGCCTAAAAAAGACTGATTCTGAACAGTGTAAATGCCACGGTTAGAGGTGTAAAAATACAAGAAGGAGGAGGGATTTTGAGCTCCTTTCAAACTGCTGTAGGGGTCTGGATGAACGGGGCAAGATCAGCTCTGGCAATTTGGGTTGTCCCTGACAGAGCTGAAGTTTTGAACCTAGTCTGACCCTTAATTAGAACCATGCTGGGAGATTCTTGGGTGCCCAAAGGCAGGCTGCGTCTGTGTCTGCTGTCTTTGAGGAGCATCAGCATGTTCAAAGAAACTTTACCCTTTTGAGGAAGTCATGCCTCTGCCTCAGCACCTGGAAGATGTTACTGTCCCAGAACAACTCCCCATCATGTAGTTCCTGCTGCCACCAGCACCGCCAGTTCACTATAACTATTTCTGAAAATCTTCTGGTGCAGACAAGCTCTCAACTTTAGCAACCTGATTTGAAGGTCAGTATTTCTACCCATGCCAATGGTCTACTGGGATTATTATCACCTGTCGTGAGCTCTGGCAATGCACATTAACCTGAATCTTCAGCCATACAGCAAGGGACATTTCCAAATTATGAAAGGGCTGGGCTGGGGGTACCCCAGCTACGGCAGCTTAAGTCTATATTTCCATTAGCAACACGGGCTCTGGGCTGCTATTTCAGGTGACCAGTGCTGAAGCCAATTCTACACCGGTGCTGTGGGGTGGGGGACACCAGTTGCATCAGTCTGTCTGCAGTGTCTTGGTGTTTGTACCTTGGGCTGTCATAGTAACAAACCCTGGGAACAGCCTCCCCCTCCAGCACAGCCTCTTGCTGGGACATCACGGGACAGTCAGTGATAAACCTGTGCTCCAGCCCAGGACTGGGCTGCAGACAGATGTGTAGCACTGCACTTCCCAAAATGCAAATTCTGCTTTGCACCCATCTGGAATGTGAAGCTTCTCCTGCCAGCAAAAGCCAGGACTTGTCCCCTCCTCTGCCAGGATGGGGATGGGGATTGGGAGAGTGCTTTCCCCGGCTGCAGCCATGGGAGGGGATCCCGCAGTCCCCGCTAAGCCCCTGAAAATCCACACGAGGCACAGGGAAACCTGAGACTCCCACCTGGCCCTGGCCCGGCCACACACCGCCGGGATCACTGCCCAGCCCCAGCCTGCCAGCTTTCCTCTTCTGAACTCTCAAAATAATCCCAGCCTCCCTGAAGTGCCAAAAGCCTTTGTAACAGCCCGGCTCCAGAGGCTGATGAAGCAGGTGGGAAGGAAGAGGGGGCGAGGGGAGAGCAGGGGTAGAAGAGGGAAGGGGAGCCCTGCAGCTCAATGTGCACAGCACGCAGCAGAGACACAGCTCCCTGCAGCTCTCCAACTCTCTTTAAAGGAGTAATAGGCTGAAGATCACACTGCCTGTGCCCCAAGATCTGGTTCCCCGCTGCCTGTGTCCCTTCGTGCCAGGATCTGCTGCGCCGCTGGGCCATGGAGGAGCGGGTGCAGGAGGAGATGCCGGCAGCCCAGTGCACAGGTCAGTCCTCAGGTGTGGGGCTCCCGAGCCAAGATTGTGCCAGGCTTTTCCCAGGCCAAAAGAGGCCAATGGGACCTGTCTGGTCATTCCTCTGGGAGGATGGCTCTTCTCAGCTGCTCTTTCAGTCTAAAAGCATTTAGAGATGTCAGTAATGTCTTTTGGCGATGGTCCCCGCAGGAGGCCACCACCCCGTGCGGGAAGGAGAGGTGTTCAACACACGATACCAGGCTCTGCGCAAGCTGGGCTGCGGTGCCTTTGCCACCGTCTGGCTGTGCCAGGACATGAGGTGAGGGGCTGACCAGCTTTCCGGGAGGTGGGAAGGGGTGGCTGATCTCCTAGACAGGACCTGCCCCTCTTGTAGAAGCAGCAGTGTGTAGCCACTTGCCCTGAGCCTGTTGGCATCCCCTGAGCACAGGACAGATCACTCCTTGCTCTGCATTTGCTCTTCTCTTCTCATTTAAACCCTGGACTGTCTATGCTCTGCCTCTTTCTCTCCAGTCCCTTGCTGTTCCCTGGGGCAGTTGTGCTGCCAAAAGCCAGCAGTGCCACCAGGAGTGACACCCATGGGCCTGGCTTGCTGCAGACTGAGGGCACAGCTGCTTGCAGGAGGGCAGCACTCACACATAGAGCCCAGGGCTGGGTGGCTGGGAGGTGCTGCTGGTTAGGGCCACTCGTCATGCGTTGGCTGGCAGCTGTGATTTGTTCCCCAGGAGGAAGAAACATGTAGCTGTGAAGGTCCTGAAAAGCAGGGAGAGCTTTGCTGAGGCTGCCCAGGATGAGGTCGCTCTCCTGCGCTGCGTATGTATATTCTGAGGCTCTGAGCTTTGCTCGGTGGGGATGGCCACTGAGTTCAGGTTTGGGTATCAGCCTCATCGTTCCTTCTCTCTTCAGGTCTCGGTCTGAGAAGCTAGATGAGCAACAGGAAAAAAAACCCAAAAGTTAGCAAATTTGTTGAAATAACCCTGTCTTGGCACTGGCCTCTGAAATACAGGCACTTTTCTGTCTTCCTGTTATACTGGGACAGGCTGGCTGGGTCCCACTCGCCCTACCGGCCCATTTATTTCAGCTGAGACTGAAATCCAGTAAATAGAAAGAATCTGCAGGAAGATAAGACAGATAATCAACAGAAAAAGGTGGTAATGTTCTTAAGCAGGACATGGGAGTGTGACTGCTGTACTTGTGCTGTTGCCAGCTCAGACAGCATTGCTCTGTCGCAGTACTGATACCAAAATAAAAGGAAATATCTGAGAAAAAAAATGCAGGATGTAGCAAAAATATAATAAATGTCTGAAGTCAGAAAGCTTCTTCCTGTCTTTGCTAATGGCTATGGTAATTAAGTGCCTATATCTGGGTCTCAGCTAGTTGACTTTGAAGATGGCTTGACCTGCTAGTTCTAGAAAGCTCCTAGTTACAATTCTTCGAGTTTGCCTAAATACAAAGTTACATCAGCTTTAGATAAGTAAAAGCCATTAAATTTTGCATTTCAAATTACTCTGAGGCCTTTCTCCAACAGGCTTGAGAGAGGTTTATTTCACATCTGTAAATCTGTAGGTCCTATCCAAAGGGACATGAGCCAGACTCCATGATGCAAGAGGAAGTACCAAGTGGCACTAATTTAATGTAATCAGAGGGCTGCTTTTCTACACATCAGCATAATCCAAGCCTTACCCTTGATTTATTACTAATTCTCTCTGAAAGACACGCCTTCCCATTCAGCAGAATACAGCTGGTTCCCAGGGCTGTTCCCACTGGTACAGGGTGGTTGGTGCCTGCAGAGCTGCCAGGAGAGGAGATCTGGTCTCCCTGGTTTCCAGGGCTGCTCACCTCTGTCGTGCCAGCACAAACCTCCTGGCACTGGTGCAGGTGGATCCGGCAGCTGCACAACATCCCGAACCAAAATCCTGACAGTTATGGCTGTGAAAAGAAAAATAAAGTATGAATCTCTGTTCCAGGATCAGTGCTCTGTGAGAGCAAACGCCCGATAGCAGGTGTACAGTGCTGGTGCAAGAGTGGGGTACCATAGCACCCATGCTTGGGCAGACTGGGGGTTCACCCTGGGCCAGCAGCAGGTATCCAGATGGATGTACAGACAAACTAAGCAGAGTGTGCAGCTCCCCCTGAATGCTCCCCTGGTCTACAGTAGTTTCCAGCTGGAGATTTCTTAGGCCAAGGGTGATGTCTGTGTGGGCAGTGATTCTTAATAGATTTACCTTCAAGACTCCTGCCCTGCTTTCCTGTGAGCTCAGATGGTCTTCAGCACCCCCAGCCCCCTGTGACAAGAACTGCCACCAATTACCCACATGCTACGTGAAGAGCCATCTCCTCTGCTTTGTTTTTGAACATCCCAAGTGCTAGGTTTGATGCTCACTGTTTTTTGTATGAAAGGTTTTGTTCACACCCTCTGCCACCGCTCCATGTCTTATAGATTTCTGCAGTACTTGCCCACAGTCAACCCTTTTTCAGCCTAAGAACACCTACTTTGCTGAGTTCCTGTAGACATGGAAGCTGCTCTCTATCCCAGTAGGACATGTAGCCTTTGGGTGGCTGAAGACAATCACAAGGTCTCTGCCTCTCTGCAACCCCATGCAAGAAATTTTTGAAGGGAAGGTGGGGGTTTTAAAAGGCAATATCCCAGCCTGCTATTGGGGGACAGGACCAGCCCTGCTCTGAAGACAGAGCAGAGGCTGCAGAAGGGCAAACGAAATCGACAATCGTTTCTTCTGGGAGCAGGGAGCCATGGTCTTGGGGAAATCACCTTCCAGCACAAGCAGGAGTACTTTCTGGGCCTGCATGGCATAGAACAAGCAGCAGGAAATAAGTTAGGCACTGTTAGCAAGATCAGTTAGAGTTATTTGGGCACTGTGAGGGTGATGGTCCCACCTGGTCAAGAGCTAGACAACATACAGAAACTCATTCCTTGGTATGACTTTCTGGTAACAGATTCTGCTTGTGTGTTTAGAGCCTGGTTTTCCTGATGCTGTTTTCCTGGGATTCATGAAGTGCTAACTACTGGAAGAGAAAGTCTATAGAACAGGATAAAGTGGGTGCAAGATGTCCTTGTGTATATATATGTCTGTAATTGCAGCTTTCTTGAAACCTTCCCCCTCAGGTGAACAGTATGAAGAAGAAGGACCAGGCAGGAGAAAATATTGTCTGTTTGCTAGACGACTTCAGAATGATTGGAGAGAACGGCTTCCATATCCTTCTGCTGAGAGTGGTGCAGCTCTGGCCAGCAAAGCCTGCTCTTGCCTTGGAGAGTTACAGGATGGTGTAAAACTGACTGCTGTGCTCCCATGAAGAGGATGAGGAGGGCAGTAGTTGGACCAGGGCACATGGATGTGTCTGGAGGAGAGAGGGTAGACAAAGAGATATATTGGCTGCTCTGGTGAAGGGCAAAAGGCTGGTGGTAGCACTTTCTCTCTGTTAGTGACTCCCTGACTCTTTCCCACATACATGCTTGGTATTTGAGGCGCTGGGTCCTTCCCTGCGATGTCTGATGAGTAACTACGCTGCCCAGGGACTGCCTCTGCCTTTTGTGAAGAAGTCTTTACAGCAGGTGAGAACTTAGCTGGAACTGGGTGAGGGCACCAGGAGACTGTTGGCTGGGGGACATGCCATAGTCTTCATCCTGGGATCATTGGCCATGAACTCCATGGCTGCATCTGCAAGGAAAGGGATAATACAGAGTGAATGCACAAGGCGTGTAAGGGGAGAAAATGTTAATTAAAATGCAGAGTAGTAAGTCATCACATTCCCATTAATACAGGGGCACTGTGTGTTACTGCCCAAGCCCGCAGTCTCATCAGGTTTGGGAAGGAGTCAGAGCCACCACCATGAAGAGTCAGCATACCTGCACCAGGGATTCAGGGGTGGCGCTTGTGTTCTAGTGCCCCCATCATCTCGGTAATCATTGAATGCTCCAGCAGTCCTTCTGCTGGCAGGAATAGCAGGGGAACAAACAGCCTGCTATAGTTATGCTTCTTGTGGGCAAACCATGTGTATCTCTGCCCTGAGAAGTCCCCTCTGGCAGCAATGCCAGACCATTGGCAATTGCCTCAGCATCCAGCCATGGGTAGCACTGGCAAGGATGGCACCACCAAAGGCTGCTCGAGGTCTCCCTCAGCACTGATGTCTTTCCAGGGCTTTCTAAATTGCTGGTTCAGCTGACTGGTCCTCTGGCCATGTTGAGGTTTTCCTGCTCAGTGCCAGCTCTTCCTTCACCCCCTCTAAGGATATGGTGTGCCGATCAAACAGATGGGGAAAACTGAGTTTCTTATGTGTTGTCTGAGAATAGCTGAGGAATGGGAAACCTGAGCGAGGCCTCAGAATAGTTAAAATTACATTTTGCCTCTCCTGCTGAGATTTATCAGAAGTCTGCATGCTTGCCAAGATGAAGATTTGCTACCCTGATTCCTGTGCCCTTCTAGGGACACTAAGAAAGAAAACCATTGTCTCCTTCACCCTTTTCCTGGAATAGCCTCTTCTTCCTCTAAAGAAACTTCACTAACACCTGAATAAGCTACACAAAAATGTAGTGGTATTAATCTCTGTGCCCTGTTTCACACCTGCCTTTTGCTTGATCCATTCCTGTACCTGCTTTAATTATAAAATCCCAGAATCTTTTTTCCCCTTCAGATCAGCACTGGGGCAGTATTTACTTCTGATTCATTCCAGTTTAGCTATTTAAATCTTTCCCCGTGTTTCGCAGTTACCATTTAAGGTTGGTATTTCCCCAAGGCTGGTGTTCATCCCAGAATAGAACTTGATAATACAGAGAATATTTGCCAGGCCTTTATGACTGACCAGAGTGTTTAAAAAAATATATATAAATCTCCCAGCAGCGTTTTCGCTGTTATTGATTTCTGATAGCGACCGTTCCTCTCTGGTAGGTGTTGTTTATCTCTCCCCTGTGACAGGCCAGACTCTCCCTGCTCCCTTGCAAGCCGTTCTTTCCCTACATGGCTCTCCTGCACCGCTTTTAAGCCCTCTCGAAACACACTCACTTATCATCTCTCCCTCCTCCTCTTGGGGTTCAGCTGCACCTCCTTTTCTCTCCTTGCATGATGGGACACTGTCGTGTCCCATGTATAACCCCAACTATACTCTGTAATCCCCCAACTTTCCATATGAATGACAATCAGCAGGAAGGCATGGTGATCTGAGGACATCAACAGCCACACGAGTGTTTTTTCAGGAGAAAGTTCAGCTTTGTGATTATAATGCCTCCTCATAGCCCCATCCTCTTTCTATCTCCTTGGGCTTGCTCATCCATGCTGGGATTTGTGTATTTTCACGCTGCCACCTCCCCCAAACAGCCCCTTCCCCACTGGGCTCCCCAGACTCCTTCTGCCTGCTGCCACAGGGCCACCCCAACCAACGTCACCGCTCTGCTGGCTGCACCTCCACCTTAGTACTCACTATGCCCAAAGAGTTTATTGCAGATAGTTTCCATCAGTGCCCCCTTTCTTCACTACCACAACATCCACAGCTTGCATTCTTGCTGTGCCAGCGTGCCCTGCTGGGACAGGGGAGGCGGTGGGGACCCTCAGGGGACACCTCACCCTGAGGTGACTTGCTGCCTGCTCGCCCAGGTGCTGGCAGGGCTGCACTTCCTGCACAAGCGCTGCCGCATCATCCACGCTGACATCAAACCGGAGAACGTCTTGCTGTACGGACGTGACAAAAGCCTCCAAAGGCTTCTGCCCGATGCATTCGACTGTAGCCAGAGAACAGATCGGAGGCTAAAGGGACCAGGTGGGTGTTCCAGGTTTGGGTTTGGTATTTTTTTTTTTAACAAGAAAAGGGACTCTAGTGTTTACTTCCAGGAGGGAAACAGAGAGGCAGCAGGAACAGGTTCCTAAGATCTTATAATGGCTGCTGTGAACCAGCACAGCCAGCCTGGGCTGCTGAGAGGCTGCTCCTCTCTCTGCTTAATATAAACGTCGTGCTGAGAGGCTACGTTACTCCAGGTACCTGCAGACGTGTGGTCTTGCAGGTAGGTTTGTGTGGAGAACTACACACAATGGGCACCTGTCAACAGCCCCACCACAATCTCAGAGCTCAGTCTCATGGCTGTAGGTACAGCATAGCCCCCTTGTGTCCCACGTCTTCACCCACTGACAGATTTACACACAAGATGGTTTGATCAGAAAGTGGTATGACGTTTCTGCTCTTTATTTTCCATCTTTCTGAGGTTTGTGGGAGACTTGCATGCACAGCTAATCTTCAAGATCTTTTGAGACATAATTTATTTGCAGAGAATGGTGTGAATATTGAAGAAGACATAGGGCTGGAGAGCTTCTGGAGAGATCAGCTCATTTCCCAGCAACAAGACCCTTTATATTTTCCTCACACAACGTTCTCCCATGATCATTTCTCCCATGATGGTGCTGATTTGTCTCTCAAACGCTGGGACAATTGGGGAAGTGCTAAATTAGGGACAGAGTCTCCCTTGGAGCAGGAAGGCGCAATATTAGGCATAGACTGACAGCTCATGGCAAAGCAGTACAGCGAAAATTACCCTTTTCTGAGGTCATATGAAAATGTAACCTTTACAGTGCTTGCCAAGAGGGCTGTGCCCAAGGTCTGTGACAGCCAGGACTGCTGAAGGCTGAGGAGGCATTACAGATGTTTTGTGTCTGATGAGTGCTGTTTCCTCAAAAAAAAAAGTGGTGGGAAAAAAAACCATTTAGGACCTTTCAGGTTAAAAAAACTTTAAAGGCAGGTATACGTGCCTCTCCTGCAGTGAGCGATGAATACCTGTTGGTTTGGAAAGACCTGACTTCTGTCTTTTCCACCTAGGTGGTGATCTTGGCAATCGATTGGAAGAATCCGATTTAATGGGCATAGAAGTGAAAATTGCAGACCTGGGCAGCGCATGCTGGACAGTGAGTGTGCTCCAAGTCTCAGTCCCATATCGACACAGGATGATGAGTGCTTTCTTCCATCCTACCACAGATGTCTGTCCTTTTACAGCAGAAGTTATTCCAGTGTGATGAAAAGATGCTGATTTTGGGGGGTTATATTCAGCACTCACAGTTCAGAGCTGGGCCCTGCATTCCCAGAGACGCTGTCAACTTTAGACATTTCTTCAGCTTGCATTCAGTCTGTACAATTAGAAAGTCAAAACCCTTTTTGGTTTGAAATGTTGGGAGGTAAATTCACCCTGGTGTCAGCGGGGCTGAGAATGTGCCCTGAATATGAACACCTATTCGGTTCTGCCCCTGAGTCCTCCTCACTGTGTGAGAAGCTTGTGACTACACAGAGGTTGCTAATGCTTGTTTATGGGCACTAACTGAAGGGATTTTCTGTTCCAGTACAAGCCTTTTTCCAAGGAGATACAGACCCAGCCATACCGTGCCCTGGAAGTGCTGCTTGGATTAGACTATGGCACTCCTGCAGATATCTGGAGCACTGGCTGCCTGGTAGGACAGGGGACAACATTGTGCCTGCGTGGGAGGGGACCAACACTAACAGCGTCTCCTCAGTACCCACCTATAGCGGTTGCACGGGGAACAAGGCTTTCTTGCTGAGGAGAAAGGGGCCATCTGCACTTTCACTTTCCCTTGAAAGCATGCTGCTGCTAAAATTCACTCTTAATTAGTTTAAGTGATAAGGCAATTCACACCCCACCTGTTAACTCAGAGGCTTGACATAATCAGGCACATACTGCTTTTCAAAGATGCCATGATATGGATCAATGCAGTGTGAGTATTTCTGTATTTTAGGATCAGTTCTGTGTGACAGGAAAGGAAATCGGTGCTATCAGAGTTAATGGGGGGGGGAAAAACCTCCAGGTCAGTTTGTGAATTAACAATGCTCCTCCATTCCTAGGCATTTGAAATGGCAACGGGGGAGTGTCTGTTTGATCCTCAACCTGGGAAATATTTCTCCAGAGATGATGGTAGGGCTCCAGCAGGTTTTTGTTTTAATTTCACTGACCAAAGTGTCACAATCTTTGTGCCTAGATGTGTTTTCCCTCCATCTAGATCACGTTGCTCGTATTATTGAACTCCTGGGAAGAATTCCTCCTCAAATTGCTCTCTCCTGGAACAAGTCAACAAAATTCTTCAGCAGGCCAGGTAAGAATTGGAGTAAGAAAGTTTACTCTCAAAATCACCATGGATGACACATTCCTACTCAGCACATACTGAAACCCCTCAAGAGTTATGTCAGGTAACACATACTACAAGCAGGGGCAGAACACAAGTGGAGGTTTCATAAAGAGCAGTAACACTTCCTGCCCTGCCTACTTTTGCAATCCAGGAGCATTCCAGAGATGAATGCAAAATCCTGAAAAACAGTCACAGCAAACACCCAACAGGGAAAACATTTCCATTCTTTCTCCTTTGCATCTGGAGAGAATGGAAATACAGACAGGAAGTAGCTACATGGCAGGAAGGCTGAAGAGTGTGTAACTGGTTGGATTTCACCCGTTTATTGGCAGAAAACAATGATGATCAGGAATGGGACACTCATATCCTTCCAATGTGGCTGCTATATTTAGTGTTCTGACCCAACCGTAACATCTCTTCTGTTTTATTCCTCCCAGTTCCTTTCCCTTTGACTCATTAGGTTTGAAATCCTTGCCTTTGCCTTCAAGGCATCTCATGACTCCATCCTCCTGCAATTTAGTCTATCATCCATTTTCATGCTCACCAGACACTCAGTCTCCCCACGATTCACTCAATGCTGAGTGCTGGCACCATACTGTAGTTCTGTAAGTACCTCCCTGCACATTCCCATCTTCTGCTCACACTTACTCCTTCTATTGTATCTTAAAAAAAAAAAATGAGTCAGAACTAGTTTTTGTTCTATATTTACTCTCAGTGTGAATTAACCTGGCCTGGCCACAGATCCCTAACCCGAACCACTGTATTTACACCATGTACTCCTAGGGGCAAGGATAGCTTAGGATAGCTTCTTGGTCAGTCGTGGCACTCTTCTGGGTCCCGTGGAACTAAAAGACATAAAACAAACGAAACATTAGTGTCTTGGGAGCTCTGGCACTCAAAGGGCCTGGTGCATTCTGGGTTACATGCAGACAGACACAGGGAACAAGCAGCAATGGCTTTAGCATAGCTGTTCTGGGAACGCTTTATTGGCTCTTGGCATGTTCCCACGTAAGAAATACTCAGCAACAGGGAGACTCCACACACTAGCTTGGAAAGATGATTTCTGAGAAACACCCAAGCGCCGAACCTGCAAAAGGGGCTGTGCAGGGGAAGCTTCCAGAGTTCAAAGGAAAGGGAAGGGATCCTTCAGGCCGCTTCGGATGAACTGTGTGAGAAGCAGCAGCCTCTCAGCCTTGCAAGTGCAATTAAAGGTACTGCGCTTACGCTGTCTTTGCCAGGTGCTCTCCTGCGGATCTCCAGGCTTTCCCCCCGCAGCCTCCACAGCATCCTGGCGGAGAGACACAAGTGGACAAAAGACGAGGTTACTCCCTTCACCGCCTTCCTCCTGCCCGCGCTGCAGTACTCGCCCCAGCGCCGCGCCACAGCCGCCCAGTGCCTGCAGCACGCCTGGCTCAGCGCCCCGTGACCGGCCCCGGGGGGAGGGAGGGGGGCAGAGAGAACCGACAACCCGGAGCTCCCCCGAGCCCCACCGCAGCTACCGGGACCGCCCTCCCGGGTGTCGGCGGCCCCGGGCCGGCTGCCATGGAGGCGGCGGCGGGTGGGGGGGGGCTGCGGGCGCTGCGCACAAGATGGCGGCGGGGCCGGGCCGCCCCTCAGGCGTCGGCGGCTCCTCAGGCCTCCCGAGCGACCCCGGGAGCCGCCTCCAGCTGGGTTCCGCGGCTCCTTCCGCACTCGAGTTCTGTTCGCCTTCCTTAAAAACGTCCCTCTAGTTCATCTAGTCCGCACGCGGCGTTAACTGGAAGCAGTAATTAACGTCCTGCGGTCTCGGAGGCTGCGTTAAGCGCGGAGCAAGGGCAGGGAGCGCTGTTCCTCGCCTGCCCAGCTTAGCGGGGCTCGGCCGCCCGCACCCCTCCGCCTCCCGCAGCCGGCCCCGCCGTCAGAGCCCTTTGTTTGGAGACGGAGAACCAGCTCAGGGCGCCCGCAGCCTGCAGCTGCAATGGCACCTCTCCCCGCCGGCCTCTGAGGGGGTGCGGAAGGCGGCAGCGCCGGCGCATCCCCCGCCCCCCCCCCCCTACCGCCTCAGGAGAGCCCACCGGAGCACAGCAGCTCCGTGGCGCAGCACCCACGCTCCGCCAGGCCTAAGGCGAAGGCAGGAGGTGCCGGGCCGCCCTCCCGGCCCCCCCCCGAGGGGACCCTGGCCGCCCCCTCCCCCCGCGGCGCGGACGTGCCGAGCTGCAGGCTCCGCGCCCGCGCCGCCACGCATGCGCCCGGTGCCCCCTTCCTACACACACACACATATATACCCCCCACCCTCCCCGACGCGCGCATGTGCGGCGCAGCGGCGGCTGCCGCCCAGGAATCCCGGCCGCCTGCGCCGCCCCTTCTTTCTGCCACGTGTCCCGACGCGGGAGTTACCCCGCGGAGAGCGGGCGCCTCGGCGGGGGCGGTCGCCAGCCCCGCCCCTCAGCACGTAGCGCGGCTCGGCCGGCCGCCGCTGCCGCAGCCCGCCCGCCCTCACCGCCTCGGCGCTGGCGGCCGCCTTCTGGATGACTGGCAGCCCCGCACACCAATAGGATACCACCACCGTGGGGCGAGCGGCGGGGCGGGGGCGCGGCTCCCAATGAGGCGGGAGAGAGGGCGTGGCCTGACGGTGAAGCCACCAATGGGAAGCACGGGTGGGCGGGGCGATGGCGGCGGCGGGCGTCCCGGAGGGGCGGGGTGTAGCGGCGTGGCAGCCAACAGGGAGCGGGAGTGGGCGTGGCCGGCGCGCCCCTGGCGCCGGCGCCGGGGATCCCCGTGCGCCCAGTGCCGTTTCCGCCCGGCCTGAGGAGAAGCCGCTGCTACTGCTGCTAGGGGGAGGGGCTGGCGCCGCCGCCGAGGGCTTGCTCCCGCCGGCTGCCCAGGAGACGCCGTGGCGCTGAGCCGGGCCTAGTGCCGCGCGGGGGCCCGGGGAACGGGCCGGCCAGGTAGGCGCGGGGGACCGGGCGGGCAGGCGTGCATGCGTATGCGTGCGGGGACCGGCTGTGCCCAGTGGCGGGGCTGGCGGGAGGGAACGCTGAGGTGGCTGCGGGGGGCTCTTGGCGCCGGCCGCGGCCCGCCACTCCGCCCTACTCTGCCTTGGGGACTTGGGCGTCAGGGTCCTGCTGCGGCGGTGGGGCAGCGGCCCCGGGACTCCTGGCTCGACCCGACCTGGTGGAGGAGGCCCGGCCCGGCCCGGCAAGGCACAGTGGTGCGGGCCATCATGGCGGTCCCGGTGGTGCGCTCCCTCCCGGGGTGGCCGGGCTGGAGCCGGCGGTGGCAAGCCGGTGCAGGGTCGGGGCTGAGGACGGGCCTGGCCTCGGGGCTTTGTCGTGGAGCGATGGTCGGGGAAGCCCCGCTGTAGGCTGGTTTCCTCCGCTCCCCCTTTCCCCCCCTTATTGTCCCGGGTGGTGGGGGGGGGGGGGGGGCCCGGGGCCGGCCCCGGGGGGGGGGGGGGGGGGGGGGGCTCGGGGATCGTTGTCCGTCTCGAGGCAGCCTCCTCCGGGCCGCCTCTGTCTGCCCCCGCCGCTGCTGTCCGCCCCGAGCCGCCGGCCCCTCCGGGCCTCGGGGGAGGCGGTGTTTGACCTGCATTTTCTGCTTTCTCATGGTGCCCGTGCGGCGTCTTCCCCCGTAACCCCCCGCTCCCGCCGCCGGGGGCTGCAGCGCGGATCCTCCTGCATTTCCCCGCCCGTCACGCGTGGCCGCCGTGGGGTGGGTTCCCGGCCCGCCCTGCCTTGCACCCCCTTACCCCCGGTGCCGGCTCCGCTGCCACCCCCCGCCGCCTCCCCTCCGGCGGCACCGGCAAGGTCACTGTCGCCCGGCGGCTCGTCCTTGGGTGCCGGTGACCGGAGTTCACCGCCGGGTCGGGCGGGGAAGGAAGGAGGCGAAGTGCGAAGCCGCGTGGGGAAGCGGGGAAATGGGTGTAGCGGCGTCGGGGGGAGGAGGGGGGTTCACAGCCCCTTCCCAGCCCTGTCCCCCCAGCTCCTCTGCCCCAAAGTAGGGTCCCCCCTGTGGGCATTGTTGGTTTTTTTGGGGGGGGATGGTGGTGGTGTGTGTGTTCCGCGGGTCTGTGGAGGGCACGGGGTGCTGCAGAGCTGCGGTGGCTGCTGCGGGCTCTGGCCATGATGTCATGGGAGCGTTGAGGGTACGGTCAGGCCCGGGCGAGGGGGCAAATGTCTCTCCTGGTGAGAAGGATGCAGCTGGGTCTCAAAAAACTTGATGTTGGGTGTCGGATGGTGTGCGGGTACATCGTGGGTTTCAGACAGTTCCCCCTCGCCCTGACTGGGTGTTACTGCCAGAACCTTAACCCAGAAAAGGAATTTCCTATTTCTTCAGTAGAAACAGGAGATTCCCCTTTTCACTTGTATAGGAAATACTAGGATTTTTTTTCTTCTTCTTCTTCTTGTGGTTGACCCAGGAAATCATCTTGTCACCAGCCTTCTGGGTTTTGGTTTTGGGTTGGTTTTTTTTTTTTTTTTCTCTCTAGAGGTGCAGGGAGGAGGGTGTTGCTTTGCTCTGGATCCTGTGGGTAAGCGTTGAAGACAGTGACAGCAGCTGCTGTTGGCTCTGGAGCTCTGGTTGCTATGAGAGAAGCTTCAGTAGACTTGGCTGCTATCTCCAGGGAAGGACAGCAGAGCAGCCTCCATTAGTGTGGTGGAGAGATGGCTGGCTCACATTCAGCAAAGGGCTTTACTTTTCGGGCCGTTTCCACAGGTCCAAAGCAGAAGAGGGGATATGTTTTGGTCCGGTGGGATAAATGCCTACAAGGTGGGTTTCACTGCTGTTCTCGAGTTAATGGAATTGCATTAAACTGTTGGCTGGAAACCCCGAGTTACCCTTTCCAGATATTTTGGTCTGTGTGAAAAGTAGGACAGCGAGAATTGATATGATCTTCCTGTTAACTGAAGGCTGCAGTCGTGTCTCTTTTGAACTCCAGTCTCCTTTCCAGCCAGTAACAGGGCCAGATGCTTTTCTTATTGTTTGTATGTCTCCTTCCTCCCCTTCCATCGCCTGGGCCCCACTTGCCTTATTGACTGGAATTTCTGCTGTGTGCAGTGGGTGTGTGCAGCAGACACCAGCCCGCTAGTGCTGAGAAGGGATTTTCCATTCACAGACCAGGGAACAGTCAAAATAAAGGCCTGGCTCAACTTTGGGACTGCAAACAGAAAGCAGGGAGAGGAGTTTCCCTCTGCTGCAGAGTAAAATTTATCCCCTGTGCTTTTTAGGCGTTTCTTTTTTAAAATGTGTAGAAAATGTTGCTCTGCAGTGGAATAGTGGGGTGAAATCTCCTCTGAATAATGGGGGAGATTTTTCTTGTTTGATTGACTCAAATGCTTGATGAGAGAACAGTTTGCAGGAGGCCATTTTTGACGTGACTGTGTATTGTGGAATCTGCCAGCTCCTATCCCCACACTCTGTCTACTTCACTGCAATAGCTTCCTTTTTTTTTTTTTTTTTTTTTTTTTAAAGGAAGAATGAGTGCTTTTCTTATCAGCTTAACTAACCATTTGGCACTAGTTGCTGTCTGTACGATATTATATTGTTGACTTGTAGCTATCAGTGTATTCTAGGGCATTTTTTAAAGATGAAGCTGTTGGTTGAGGTATGCTCTATGGGAAATGGGAATACATTAGTGTTAGAAAACAATTGCCATCTTTGTAAACTAGCACCTATAATGGGGAACCCCTTGCCGACGTTACCAAACTCAGAATTACCGTGAGCTTGAAGCAAAAATTCCAGCTCTGGAATTATGTGAGAGAGATTAAAATATGCCTTTAAATCTGCTTGACTGGCAACAATCCTGGGGTAGATGCCAAACTCTAAGTAGCTCTTATATTGAGGGTCTTTGGCACACAAATTGTTTCAGAAGGTGGGGTGAGCAACTTTTAACCCACCTAAAATCCATCCATCACTGGGTCTGAATGTGGTATCTGCTGCCTAGCATGGAGTGGCATGACAACAGTAATGGACTTAGAATTTTGTGAGTATGAAAAACTAGCTCCTTGGTTTAATAAAATACAGCAAAGTGATTTTCACGGTCCCTTAGTCTTTGTTTCCAGTCTCTCTGTACGTTGTTTACAGTCTCTCTATATGTTATAATGGGGAATTAATCTGCTGCCTTGCATCCTGTTGAATAACTGGCACCGCTTTGACGAGGCCCTGGCTTTTCATTTTACTGTCATATTCCAAGTGACCTGAAAGTAATATTCCTTACTAATGTCAACTGCGATTTCACCACTTCAAGGTGAGGCAGTGAAATCCCATGTACGTTTATATCCTGTTTTAGAAAGAGGACTTAGTTAAAGCCAGATTTTATTTTGAAAAGTAATAGGACAAAGTTGAAAAAACCCACAGGAAAGAGATGGCATCGAACTGGCATCTCAGAATGTGCAAAAGTTTATGCTCTTTTTTGTGTGGGGGTGGGGAATCCAACAACAACTGCTGATTTAAATTTTCCAGATGTTCCCTGAAGTAAAAAAAAAATAAATAAAATTTTAATTCAGACTTCCAGGTGCAAAACATGCAAGGGAAAACTAAATGTGTGGTGTCCCAGCCATGTTATTTATGAGTCTGACTGGTCTATTCTTTCTCCCATTTTGGGTCATCAGACTTTTCAAACTTGTTTTGAATTATGTGGTGAGATAAAAATGTTTCTATCTATTCCAGCAATAGTAAAACAAACATAATGAGTGTTCAGAGGTTTGAAACTTCAAAAATCATTGTTCTCATGGCAATATTACTGTATTACAGATGCACATTTGTGTTCTTACTCTGGTGCTGCTTTTATGTGTAACTGAAATCTTGTAGTATATAAGAAAGGTTGCAACAGGCAAATGTTTTTTTATATGCACAAGATGTAGTAGTGGTACTTGAGTTGAAAGTATTAAATGTATGTTTAAATATATAGGATGCGAGATATTAAGTCTCAGTTGCCTCAATGAAACTAAACCTCCTATTTGATTATTTTAAAATAAAGACTTTGTTACATTTTACTTGTCTCTTTAGTTTTTTTTTCTCTTCCAAATTAAAGAAGAAGAAAAAAGCTCTGTATGTTAAAGCTCTTACAGATTCTACAGCCAGTCTTTGGCTTCTATGACCAACTTATGGCAAGAGTTAGTGCACAGTAAATTTGCGCTTACATTGTTAGAGGCAGTTTGGCATAAATCTGTTTTAGCCTAAACCTTTTGCTTATTTTGATTACGGAAAAAGCCTCAGACTGTCGCGCAGCAAGAGTTCAACATCTTAAAACTGTGGGAGCTGAGATTTCTTTCCACTCTTTCTCTTTTCTTAATTCCTTATGGAAGTTGCTGGGAGTTTCTTGGTTTTGGGTCTTTGGATGGTGTGTTGTGGGTTTTTTTTTTTTCGAGGTGGGGTGGATGTGTTTGTTTGGTTTTTTGGTTTTGTTTTGTTTTGTTTTTCCCCCCAGGATTTGCTATTTTGGTGGCAATTTTCCAGTGTTTCTGTAGCAAATAAGCTGAGCAGTGGCCCCTGTCCCTGCTGAGCAGGGAGAATGTGCGGTGCTCCTGGCCTCCCCGCTGACCCGCTGAGCTCACGCAGGGGTGGGACTTGCTAAGCTGCTGAAATCGTAGCTAATGCCCACTGAGCATGCTGAGAAACAGTTTTTCAACTGCTCCTAGTTTAAAATTTTTTTCTTCTATAATTAGCAAAGATACTCTTTGTCTCGGAGGATGATCTACACAACAAATCAGGAGATTCTTGTTCATTGTCCCCCTTCCCCCCCCCCCCCCCCCCCCCCCCCCAGCCCAACTAGTGGTGAAGTATTATTTTCCTGTAACAAAAATAGCTAAAGGGATTTTTCCCTCACTTCAACTGATGAGTCTGAACTTGAAAAGCTGTAGCCCAAAAGAAGAAAACTAGCCCTAATACTAGTTTTTGTTGCCACAAGCCCTATAGGAGCGTCAATGTTGTTTAAATTGTAAATCTGTAACTTTCTGATGCTTAAATTTAAATGCTTAAACAGAAGAACAAACAAATTATATTTTTAAATAATAAATTTGAGAAAGAGAAGCTTTCTTGGTGAGTTTCATTTTCTTCCTACCAAACACACACACAAAACCCAATTATTTTAATGAGCAATATGGGAAATAGTCAGAAGAGTGTACTGATGTGCTCAGAGTTCAAGGTGGAAAAATGTGGGAGGACTTGTCAGCAGTTTGAATGGCAAGCTTTTTAGTGAGCAGGAGAAGTAATTTCTTTTGTGGTCAGGAATCTAATAGTCCCACATTCACCAAACATGAAGAAAAAGGGTGAAGGAAGAGGGAGGAACATAGAAGAGTGGCATTGAGAAATAGCCAGGAATTTGGCTTTCAGAGTGAAGTTTAGAAGTGATCTGTTGTTTATGCTAAAGTTTAATCCTTATAAACTTGATAACGTAGACAGGTCTTGCATTCCTCACTGAGGGTCACGGAAGGGCTAAGTTTAGTAAAGGGGAGGTATCCCAAGCAGTCAGATCCATGCAGTTTTCCAGGCAGCAAACTTTTTTGCTTATTCATCCTGTTCTAAGCAGGCTTAGTTATTTTTTTTTTTTTTTTCCACTTCCAAGCAGTCTTTTGATACAGAATGTGAGTAAGTTTTAAAACCAAAATGCTCAAGCCCTAAAATATTTCAAAGTAATTTCAGAGTAGAAAGGTCACGGTGCTTTTGATGTGTTCATATTTAGAGCATGATTACAATTGCAATCATGCACATTGACAAGACGATATTGTCTGGATTCGGTAGCTACTCATTTAGTGACTCAGGCTGATTCCTCTTGTCCTTATGGATCTCCTACCAGGGTTTGCTTCTGCAGCCTTGCTGATTTACAGAGCAAAACTTTTTCAGTGACCACGCCAGCAGCCCAGAAAACGGTTGGAAGTTTTGATACTGGAAGAATCCTCTTGACTTTGAAGTGAGCAGTTTGAAATGCCAGTTGTTGATAGGGCAGGAGCGTGAGACCCCGTCATCAGACTTTCTAACAGAATGCGCCTGCTGAGGGTGATTCAGTGGAAGAGGGGAAAAAAGAAGTCAGGATGCAGCTTGAAATTTCGGTTTGTCAGTGTCAGATAATGCAGTCTGTTGGTTTTGCATAGACTTTGAATCATGAAAGTAAGTGGCTGGAGGATTTTTGAGGATTGAGTTGCATGGAAATATTTGGGTAAGGAAGCCCACGTAAGAGAGTGTTGCTCAGACTGGAGGAGGGAAAGACGCAGCTTTTTTCTGGGAGGAGAACACGGGAGCTGCAGAGGTGATAGCTCGTAGGAGGATGGGACCAGGAGGACAGAGACCTTTCAACACAGCTTCAGGTAGAGAATGGGAGCAGAGGAGTGGTTTTCCATGTGGCCCTGTTTTCTAGCTGTGCCTCTACCCAAATTACATCTTTCTGGCATTGCTGGCCATCGTTCTCTAGGCACAATTCTCAAATGTTTCTATTAGAGAGAGTGAGGAGGTAAGAATGTATCCTTGCTTGTAGGCAGGAAAGAATACAATGGGAAAAGTTTGAGAACCAGTGATTTAGGAAACTGAAGTGCCCTGGGGGTTCAGCATGGAGTCCTTAAAATAGTTAGCATGTCTCAACCTGAGTTGCAGTATCAATTTATAAATACTTGGAAGGGTATATAAGCCTTTTGCATTCATGTGGCATTTAACTAAAGACACTAAAACAAATTATTTCCTGTGTTTTGGTGGCATTAGGTTGGGATAACTTATAATCATGCAGGAAGAATGCTTTCAGTAATGTGGCTGTAGATTAACTTTTGCCACAGCAAAGATCTGGAAGCTTCCTGTATAAATAGAGCTAAAGTGAATCTTTGAAGCAAAGATGACTGCTTGATCAAGTTAAGTAGGCTCTGCTTGACTCTAGAGGAGACTGACTTCCTGATTCAAAGTTCTCCTGCAGTTTCATGAATTTCAAGAATGGGGTTCAAGATGGCCTGGAGGTTAATAGGGAACAAAGATACTTGTAGAGTGAAAGTCAGGTTCTGAGCTTGCCACAAACTTGCTTTGTTGTGCAGTTCTTCTAATATCCACCTCGGGGTTTGCTCCTGTATGGAAATTTGTGTGTTAAACTTGAATGGGTGTTTGTGATGAACTGTACGTTGTTTGCAATTCTGTGGAGGTTTTTGGTGCACACTAGTCATACAGTTCCATGGCAATTCAAGCTGACCTGACGTGCTGATGCCACAGTCCTGCTCTCCTTCCCACCATCACTTTTGCTTCTGTTCTGGCACATGCCTACCCCAGTAGTGAACTATTCACGAAGGCTACCATGGGGCAAAAAATAAAATGCATTTCCCTTATGGAAGTAAGAGTTTTCTGTTGGCTTCAGCCTGAACTGCTTGGCTGTGGGGTCAGGTTAGCACCAGTGCAGAAAGGGCTGGGGAGGCTGCGCCGAGGCTGTGCCAGCTGAAGTCAGCTTGAAACTATTGCAGAACTGCACCCTGCGAGTGAGGTTACTCCGGGTGAAGTTACATGAGACAGCTGACTACATCCAACAGCTCTGCTGCTGAATGGGGGAAGTTCTGCTCCCCCCTTCCTCTCCCACCCAAAGGGGAGTTCTGCCTTTTCCATTTGCCAGCTCTGGTTCTCGCTGGATCCCTTTTCTGAACTCCTCCAGCTTGCTAACCCAGCAGAAAGCTATGTCGGGGTTATTTTATGTTTTGGGTTTTGTTGGGTTGTTTTTTTGCCAAGATAGTGAACCGAATTGGCTCACCAAAAGATTTGACAAGCATCCAGAGCCCTCACAAAATAAATAGGGGAGAGCGTATGGGTGGAAGTGCAGAGGATGTGGTGGGGACCGGAGAAGGGGAGCAGGGTCTGCGCCTTTCAGTGGCAGCACACAGTGCAGCCAGCTCAGGCTCTCCTCCGAACTTCACACAGTTCAAAAGGGCAATGAGCTACCATCCACTGCGTGCCGAGCGGTCTGTGAAATACTGTGCATTTTTGCCCTTGGTCTCTGTGCATTGAGTACTTTCTTTAGGCAAATCTTTAGTTCCCTGCTTGAAAATTGGCAGTGTAGTCTTTCCTTCCTTTGCTCAGGAAGCTGGTCAGATAGGAGTTTTAATGTAAGTTTTATCTGCGATGGAGGAATGGTGTTATAACTTACATGTGGTGCTTAACCTTCAAAATAGCAAATTCTTACAGGTGTACTTTTGCAGAAAGTAAATACAGCAGAGAGCTGAAGTGATGTCTCATTTTAGAAGATGGCAAAATGTTAATTAATATACAAGTATTCAAATCTGTGTAAACAAATGCACCACACAATCTTCCAATGTTCCTTATCCCCCATTTTTTTTTAACCTGATAATTGAAAAGTCTTTATTTTGCATTTACTTGCCAGTGATTATGACTTGTGAGATATCCAGGCAAGCAGAAAATTAGGAATTACTGAGGATACAGTAGTAAATATAGTAGTAAAAACACCCATAACATGAATTCCACCTGGCTTTGCTGAAAATGTGTAGAGACACAAGTGTGACTGGAACAATGCAAAAATTTAATTCAGTCAAGGTTGGTTGCAGCAAGAACTTGAATCCTATTTCTTTAATATCGAAAACTTGGTTAAAGTGGCATATATTCAAAATAGAGCAGTTGTCTGTGTGCTCCTCCATCTGCTTGGTGTGAATCAAGGCATTTAGTTTTGTACCTGGAGAGACTATTTGGTGTAGTAGAATTTGAGAGAGCATTTTGGCCATTAGAGTTTGAAGAAAGTTATTTAAATGTTAGCATGTCATGACATCTCCAAATGTATATTGCTGTGCGAAAAATTCATGTTGGGCATGAAGATTATGTCTTGTAAACAAAAAATCTCATCTGTTGTGAAGGTAATCTTTTATTTAATGAAAATCTTCACAAATAGTCCCAAATCAATCACGTTGCAATAAAGGAAGTAAGCAGACTGTGTTTGCTGTGTTATGCTTCACAGTTGATAGCAGTTGTTCTGAATTTGCAGTTTGGTAGCTGAATACCCAGATGAGCAGGAGGTGACATGTAGGTAGAGTTCCATGTACTTCATCTGAGTGGTTGTGTCCTCTCCCTGCCCATGCGTCCAGATAAGTACCCAGGTTTGGGGCACATCCTTTATCTAAGTGTGGCCTGGCAGAAGGTGGAAAGTTTTACTAACTAATAGATGTTGTATTTTGCACTATGGCATCCCAAACCTTTCTCTTTAGACTAGTGTCTTGTCAGTACGAAGGTCTTCACTGAGGTTGCAACTACGACTTGTCACTGCCCCATGATGGTCCTGTTTGGAGAGGCTCTTCTTAGGTGCTCTGCCTGAGGTTGGGAGGACACTTAGATGCCAAAGTCCCAAGCTGATGGCATCCTTTACATACCTGTGGAAATGACTGTAGTGTCACTAGAGGTAACTACTACTAAGAAGGTAAGAAGTGGTGCTTCTTACCTTTCCAGCTTAACTCCTGAAACACTCGGAATTCCTGGAGACACATGGGTCAGAAAAATTCAAGAAGTTGAGCACAGAAGTGCTTACTTCTGCTGGTACAAGTCTGCTGTTTGGTGGATCCTTTTCAGTCATTGTGTGTTCAGAATATCCATTAGGAAAGATACAGAATTTGTAAGATGAAAATCTCACGGACTGGGAAAAACCTTTCCCCACAAGCTGCCAGAGAAAGTGAGAGTGAAATTAATTCCTATTTCCTGCTTCTGTGTTTCTATCTTATGTACACAGATAAAAGTAATAAATTAATGAAGACTAAAATGCTGGTGTATTCTAAAAGCAAGACATTGTACATTGAAACCTGCAGTCATTAGTTAGGCCTTTCTTGGGCATAGCTTGGAATCATCAGCTTGAAACTGGTCAGCAGAAATTTGTTGAATTGCACATGGAGAAGAGGACCTTGAAGGAGCAAGGTTGATGTAACCTCTCTAGCTTTTGCAGAACTGTATGGAAATGTAACCAGGATCTTTTCAGTGACATCCTTCAACTGAACATTCCCGTTTTTTTCAAACCATGTTACACAGAGCAGGCTGTTCTTGTGAGCAAAGTTTGTAGCTTTCTGTTGCTCTTCCAGTGTCAGAATTTAAGGCTTCTCTCTTTTTTCTGAGCGATAGTGAAGTAGGCTGTTCCCATGAGAGTCACTGTGTTGGGGTAACATTTGCAAGGAATTCTGATATTTTCACTTTTACATGAAGAGAAGGTTGTGAGGGAGGAAATAAATGGCCTTGACATATATTTGAAAAATGATGGAAACTTTTCAGCATTTTGTAAAACAAAAATTACCTGAGTTGTTAAGAAAGATGGTTGTTACTGAAATGGTATGTGGGTTTAAAATGTAGAAATTAATCTTGAACAACAGGACTTGCTTCGGAGTTCTGTTAGTATTGAGAAGGTGCAGTTTAGCTTAGGTTAAAATCTCTCTGGTTAAACACATTATCCCCACTTTTTGGGAGGCTGCTGCTTCTCACTCAGGATGCGTGCATGGGTGCTGAGCTTGTACTAGCCGTGAATGAAACAAGTGAAATAGCCACAGTGGTTTAAATCTTTTTCGGGTGTTTTCTCCACCCAAAAGTTTAAGATGCTATTCTGCCAGGGCAGTTTGTTCCTACTCCTGTTCTGGTTAAATCTAGTTGTCTCTAGTTTTCTTGTGCATGACTTGCAATGCTGCATGTGATATCTCAGAAGTAATCTGAAAAGAAAATTAAGGCATAGAAAAGTGATTAATTTGTAATCTTATAGGCCATGTGGAGGTAAAATGTGGGAGTTTTGTTTGGTTTTTTTTTTTTTTTGGCTCCTGGTCTGGTGGTGCAAACTGCTTCACTTGGACTTTTTCAGATACCTGTCTCACCTGAGCTCCTCCCTGCCTCTGCTGCCTGTTTGTGTTCTGTTGCTTCTGTGTATACCTTTGGTTTCTTTCAGTAAAGCAGTCAGTGGTTATAATACTGATTCTAACAGGCAGAGCAGGGGGGGTAGGTTCTATAGTGGATATGGGTGAAAAAAATCTCCTGTGTGAGTTGTTTGTGGGGAAGCTTTGTAGTATGATCCAGGGTATTTTCCTGCTTGTTTTCACTAGCATTGTAATGCTACAAGATAGTTTGGGTTAAGAACAATGTTGCTGCTGATTTGTAGCCATCAGGACTGATAAACTATGTGAAGGGGCCTTCAGAGGATCTTGGCAAACTGTGTTTGGATGCTCAGTGCACACATAGTCTATCTGCATTATTCAGGAAGATAATTCCTGTCTGTGCTGTTTTCCTCCTGTGTTGAGATCATTCTCCTATCCAACTGTTACCCTGCTGAGGTCTTGATAGTTCTCAGTTTTTCCATAATGACAAAATCAAATTAGCCCTAAGATGACTGGTGGATGTGAAATACCTCTTGGTTAAAGGACGTTGCCCTGAATATTTTCTGGCTATTTTTTTCTTAGGAGAATTCAGCATCTTGTGTTTGAAAGGGAAAGGAGAAAAGATGCGGATGCTGGTGTTTAAGGTACAGGGAAGAGTGTGTAGCTTGCTTCTAGAACATAATCTGTCCAGCTGTGACTTAGTCATCTTCAGGCTTATATAAAATGCGTCCAATGTAAATAGTTGAGCATCTCCCTCCTGAATGCGGCAAACCAGCATCTTTTATGCTTATGTGAAGCTGTAACAGGCACAAGCCATCTTCTTAGGAGTGCCTTCATACTTGTGAATCTGCAGCATCCATCATGCTGTCAAGCCTCATTTACTCATGTGATGGTTTTGTGGTTGTGTTGTTGTTGGTATTTTTTTTTTTTTTCATTCTGTTCCACAATTTTTCCAGGTTTAAAGAGGTTCCGTGCTGTTGGCAGGGAATACAGCACTGAGAATCCCAAGCAGGGAGAGCAGAGAACGTAACGTGAGAACAGAGTGGCTCTCCCAAGTCAGACTGAAGGTTTTCTTCATCTCTGACAGGGCCAAAAATTGATGGTTAGGGAAGAACACAAGATGAGAGGATCACAGGATCTTGGCTAACATCTCTAATTTCAGTGTAACAGTTCATGCTGTTACATCAAATCCAGTCCTGCTCTCAGTCGCTTTGATTTCACTTAGCTATCCTTTAAGAAGAGGGGGATAACTGATTATTAAGACATGCTTTTGTATGGATAAATATATATGTCTGCATTAATCCTTTGTTTCTGTAATTATGGGAGTTTTGGAGGGATCTGGAAGATTCTTGTTAATGGCTGAAGTAAGAACTGTTAGTCTTTGTAGGAACTGGCCTGTGTGGATTGAAAGATATTCTGTGCTCGTTAAGGGATGATGGACATCCTTACTTAGGTAATCAAAGAAACAAGTACTGTGAGTGCATTGTTAAATAAATATATTGATAAAGATAGGTGCTGATAAGTCTTACTGCTGTGAACACGGAAGATAATATTTAAATTTGTATCAATAGATTTGTCACTAATACATGTTTCATTAAACTGGGGAAGCGAATGTCTAAGTCACCTGTGTATGCAGTAGAACAGTCTCCTTTGGGGGTGTAGTTAGAGCTGGAGCTTCACTTGGGTAGTCTGAAGCATTTTTCAAAGGCTTCCAAGAAAGTGTTTGATGTAGTTTTAGTTCTAAAAAAAACCCCCAAAAATTACACTTTTTTTTCATAAACACTACAAATGTACCATGCTCACGGTGAAGACTTAATGGCTTAGGTTGATGGTGCCTGGGGACCTCTAGACTGCAGGCTGTTGCATGATTTTAAATTCCCCCCAAAGAATTGTGGAGATCCATATGCTGGTTTTTAAGCTGTGCTTGACAAACATGGTCTAACTCGTTTGTAAGTTGCGGTGCCAAGCGTAGAAATGACTAGGTGAGATTTTTCCAGTCTTTGTTAGGTGGAAAGTCAGATCATCAGAAGGTTATTTTTGGCCTTAAAATGCATAGTTACGCAAACTGTGGCCCTGGAGAAGAAATGAGCAAAGCCCTGAGCAACCTGATCCAAGTTGGCTCTGCTTTGGAGAAGAGGAGGGGGTTTCAGTTAACCTTCAGTGGTCCTTTCCAGCGTGGATTATTCTGTGGTCCTGTGGAAGTTGGACTCGGTGTAGGACTTGTGAGGGAAATGTCTGGTTTGGGTGAAGAGGGCAAGAGTTAGGAGAAAGAAGGCACGGTAGTCTGACACTAGAAGTGGTTGTGCTGAAGAAATTGCCTTAGCACTGAAATCTGAAATATCTGGGATTGTTACTTGGAAAGGACACACCTAGCTTTATAGAAGGTTGTGAGATTAAATCAGCTTTTAATTTACTGCTCTTTAGAATATTTTTATCTGGATAGCATAAAATATTTGATAAAGCTTCTGTCACAGAGACGTTAGTGAGATAATAAAGTATGTTTAGGGAGCTCTGAATTGTTTTGCCACATTTCAACAAAAGATATGAATCCATCTGGTTGCAAGGTGATGCATTTGTTAGCAAAACTGCAAACCCACCTGTACATTGTGAAACAGCATTTTGGAAAGCAGTAGCTCAATTTAAGGTCTTTGCAGCTAGCTGGCTCTACATAGTACTTGGGCCAGTATTTTATTTAGAAGGATTAATGTGATTCTTGAGCATATTGAGGAGGAAAAAAAAAAGTGGGGAAAAGGAATGTGAAGCAAAAATAAGTAATCTTAACACAGCACCGTTGAGACTGATACTGGAATTAAATTTTGTTTCCATGCTTCAAGAAGAATGCCAGTGTATTTGGAGAGAATTCAAAGGACAGCTGCAGAAATGATCCAGGGACTGGAAAATAAGCCTCATGATGTGAGGCTTAAAGGAGCTCAACTTACTCAGCTTATTGAAAAGACAATTGAAAGAGGACTTGATCTTTCTCTAAAAGGACTTGTGAGATTTGCTGACAAAGGCGTAGCAATATCTACTGAAGTTAGTCTTCAGTCTCGAAGTACAGTTTCTTAGCAATGATAGTTAAACATTGGAATGCTTTACAGAGAAGGGGAAAGGAGCAGATGCCCACCTTAGCCTTTTAAAATAGGCCCAACTCATTTCTCTCTGGAGAAGATACATTGCGATATTTTCTTTTTTTAAATGGTGATAATACTCCTTTTTCTGACACTGGAATTAAAGAATATTTAAAGAGGTTTCGTACCATGATCAGTTGGCAAAAATTCAGATATGTGTGCTTGTAGTCGAAGCCAAGACCGTGAAATTAGGATTAAATTAGAGGAGAAATAGTTAACCTGGTGCTAGAATACTGCCTTGCATAAGGCACATAAGATATGAAGGGAACTCTGAAATTCAATGCTTTGTGGCTTGCATCTTGGAACTCAGTTCTTTCCCATACTGTGTTGCTTCAGATGTTTAAGATATGGGTAAGGCTTTCTGAAAGCCTCTACAGAGAAGCCCTGATGTAACTGTGTACACTCGCTGTATTCAGATGAGCATTTCTGAATTCCAGTTGACCACAGCAGAAGTCTGTAAATCTTTTTCATCCTTTTTTAGAAACAGTATTAAAAAAATTGCACAATGGCAGTACAATTACAATTCCTCCGAGAGGCAAAGTAAGCACAAGCTCTCCTAGTAGGTTTCATTCTTAAATTAATGTAGGATATTCTCTGTCTCTGAAATCAACTGGACTTAATTGGAAAGTTTATTCGTGTTTGAAACAATATTAAATAATTGTCAGAAGCAGTATTCTAATGGCACTTGTTTGCTGGTTTTCGTGCCATCCAAATGAGAATAATTCAGTGATTCTGCTCCTCCCTCGCTTTGTAAATTCACCTGGGGAATTGAGTGACTCAGTTTGGTAATGGCTCCAGATCATGCTTCTACTTTTTATTTGTCCATTGCACCACTCCCTTGATGGCTGCCGAGCTTCTCCATTTCCATAGATTATCTTATTCCAGATGCCTCTGCAGACATGCAGAGCTCTTAAATTCCCTTCTGGTAACTCTCACAATCTGCTGCTCGGAGCAGGTAGAGCTCTGCCTGGGTGAATACTCCTCCTCACCTGCGCAAAGGAGGACCTGGAGCTACCTGGGCTGCTCTCCCTCCTCCTGCACGGCTGCATTCCTGCCTCTCCTCTCCTCTCCTCCCCTGGACCAGCCAGGGAGGAGCCCCATGGCTCCCATCTCCACGGCTGTGCAGTAAGGAAATGCTTCTGTGTCCTAAGGAAGAAGAGGCAGCTCAAAATTCTGTAGCTTTTAGAACATTGAACCTATCGATTTGTCACATAAATAGAGCTGTTTCTGAGACGAGGAGGAGGTTGTCTAGCAACTGAAGTTTCCTTGCTTAGGGCTAAAGGGATAGCAAACTGCAGAAACGTGTTGGGGCACTACACAGTGTAAAGCCAAGGCCTCCAGCTTTGAGATGTAGTGCAGCAATCCCTTCTCCAGACAGCCCTATCTGTCTTAACCTGCAGAAGCGACTTCCAGAAAGTGCTGCACATCAAACAGGTTGTGAGGGCTTAGCAGGAAAGAAACCTCCCCCTTGTCTTGCCTGTCTGCTCTGTCATCAACCCCTCTCCCCAGCACCCAGAGCCTGATGGAGACCACCCGCTGGAGGAGAGCTGTGAGCCTCTTCAGCATAAGCAACTCTTGCATTTCAACCTTAGTTTCGTTGTGTCGTTATACATACCCATGCTTAGTTGTGTTTGCAGTAATCATGAAAATGTCCTTAATACATTCCTCTGCTCATAATTCAACATTCAGAAAATGCAGTGGCTGTGGTAAGAGATAGCATTTTGTTATTGATGTGTTACAGAACCACTTGCTCAGCATCGCTTTCGTGTGAGCACTCTTGGCCAACTGATTGATGTCAGTGCTCCAGTGTTACCACCCACATGCAGTTAAGGTGGTTGATTACAGCGTTGGGTGCTCGTAGAGAAGCTCTTCTCAAAGGAAGTGAGTCTGAATTTATCCACAAGTCACCAGAAATAAATCTGGTTTAAGTGGCTTTTGTCTTTATTCAGTTAGGGATTGCAGGTTTGCGACTGCTGATTTCTGGGACATCTGCATTTACTTTGAAAGTGTGTTCAACTGGATTATCTGCTTTTCATCTTGTTAACAAAAAATGGGCTAGTCAAAAAGTGACCGTGGCTCTCAGCACTGTCTGAGACACTGAGCTTTGCATTTCTTGACAGCAATTAAGAAGCAGGTTGGAGCTTCCTGAATAAGCGTCACACCTCTGGTGTGACAGCAAGTCTTTGACTAGCTCGTTTTACCAAAAACTTACCAAAATAACTTATCAACACTTAGATGCCTCAAAGCTCGATGGCCCAATATATTGTTGGCTGATGACTTACTGTGTGAACCTGAGGGCTGTAATGGGGTGAACATCCACTGCGCGCAGAGGATCCGACGTGCGGAGCCAGGGTGTGCCCTGCTGCCGTGTTGGTAGTACCTGTGTTTTGGGATCAGCACATACCTCCACAATGCCAAAATACAATATAACATGAGATGCAAGTAAGCCCAAAAAATGAACTGCATTAAAGACCATCTCTTGAACATAAATCATCAGTAGCAAGTGGGTAGAAGCCCCAAAAGGGGAAATGAGACTTTCTGGACCATATGCTGCCTTTAGGCCTTCATGATTGCTCTGCACTACGTCCTATTCGCTATATCTGTTCTCTGACAGGTTTTGTGCTGGAAACGTGTGTATTTTCTAGGGGTCACAGAACCATCTTAAATGACCCAGAGTGCCTCCGGGCACTGGTGCCTGGGCAAGTGCCACAGTCTGTGGTGTTTCCTACAAAGATGTCTCTGAGAAGGGGATGTGGTGAGGCAGAGCATCAGGCTGATCTTTGAAACCTGCCACAATGCTGGAACATTGCTGAAATCCTTATTAACCGTGAAAAATTCCCTGGATTTTAACGTTTCTCAGTGATTACGTAGCTCAATTAGCAAATGTATCTGACTGTCTCGCTGTTTGCAGGTTGCAGGTGGTTTTGTAGCCGGGTTTCCCCGGTGTTTGTTGGGACACGGCAGACGAGCATTACACAAGCCTGGAGTAACTTCCTTACAACGTGGAGCAAAATGTATTTGCATGATCTGGAGCCCAGGTGCAAGGCTGTGAAACTCACCGGTCACAAACTCACTGGTCACAAATTTGCAGAGGCCAGGCTGGAGGCAGGAAGGCAGTCAGCGATGGGTTGAGCTGGGGGGATGGAAGGGTCAAAAGCAGCCCTATAATGGGAAGCGAGGCTGAACCCTCACTTGAGGAGCCGTGGCTCCATAATTGCCACGCTGTGTGATGTTGCCATGGCTGCCTGGGCTGTCCCTGCGTGGTTTCCTGGTGTGTGAGAGCGGGGCCGAGGCTGCCGGCGAGTGCAGAGCTGCCCTACGTGTTTGGGGAGCTCAGGCGTGCGCTGGCAAGCCTCGGTGACGGGAGGATCCCCGCCTGGGAGATTTGAGGCTTTAAGCTCAGTCTCTCCCCCGTCTCCCCCCCCCCTCCAACACATCAGAGGGCGAGCTGTGATTTTTGCAGGAATTTTAAATCCCCTTTTTACTTCTTTCTCGCTCTTGTAAGGTCCTTCATTCTGCCTGAAGCCACGGTCGTGCTAGGAGCGAGAAGGCAATGTGAAATGGAGGATCCCAGGGGGGGCACAAGGGGAGGCCCCGGGGAGGTGGGTGGGAGGGGGGGGCTTGCCGGGCCTGGATGGGCTCCGACGTGTTTTGATCCGAGATCCTTTGGCTGCCATCTGCATAGCCTGTGAATAGTTTTCTCTGGCACAGACCTTGTTCCTCAGTGTTGCATCATCTCTGGGAGAAAGGCCAGGTCCGGAGCCCCAGCACAAAGGCTTTCTGAAGCCGAGGAAGCTTGTTCTGTGTGTGGAGCATCTCTCTCCTTCCTGTCGTCCTTTCCATGGGATTCCTGAAGCGGCCTCCATCCGAGAGCCCCTTCGTCAACAGCTGCTTTATCTCCCCCGCTTCCTGCACACCTGGCTGATGCAACGTCTGCTTTGGAAGCCACTGCTGGAGTCTCCTCTGGAGCTGGGTTGTTTGCCCTGGCTGGGAGTGGCCAGGCAGGCAGCCTTCATCACGTGGGGGCCTTAAATAGATGTATAAAGGACGCCCAGCCAGACCTGTGAGGCAGAGAGTATTTAGTGGGATTACGGAGAAATCTTTTTTCCAATTCTAGGACTGGAGGTTGCAATCCTACTCCTGGCAACTTGTTTGTGGTTAGCCTTCCACTGGTTGCAAGTTTGGGATGCTGCTCTGTGCCAGTAAATTCTGCTGATTCTCCTTCTATATTCAGCGACTTCCCGTGACTCTGGACTGTCCAGATTCTCATGGGAACTGTAATTCCCTGGGTTTGGATTTGATCCTAGTTATTGCCCTTTATTGCTCTGTTTCCGTCTGACCTTGCATGTGGTATAGGCTTTTCTCTGAAATCCCTTCAAAACACAATTTCAAGGTCTCAAGGTGGTGTTGGGTTTTTTTGAGGGGGGGGGGTGAGGTGAATTCTGACAACCGTTCTAATTTAGAGTTTGTCTACTTAGGAAAATTTAATAGTTACATAGGTAGAATCATTCCTGTGAATACTATTACATTCACAAGCAACAAAATATAGAACAAAGAAACACTGGTCTGCTAGGATCAAACCAATGCCATTTACATTATTTAAATTAATCTTGAGTCTTATTTTATCCATGGCCATTTCCTGGTGTAGGGAAGCCCCTTCATTTTAATCTGAAAAAGTAGGATTTATACGTACAAGGTGTGGCAGACTGAGCAGTGGTGCTTTCCAGTATTGCTGTCCCTAGTTGTCTGCTCTACCCTGTTACAGAAATTTATTGCCTCAATAGGAGTATCTAAAAGGGAATATGTATTTTACCTGCTTCTGCTTTCTGTCCAATCTTCTTGGCATCAACTGCACTTGATGAGACATGGCAACATTTCCTTCCTGCCAGCTGTTTTGGCAAAGGCTTAGAGGGTTCAGTCGCAGCAGTAACATCAGCTGCCACAGCTGGATTTGCTAGAGGTTAGTTGTCAAGCCCTTAATTTCATAATAACAGTTCTGAACCTTTTTGTTTGCAGTTTCTTATTTTTGTGAGATACAGACATTTGATTGTTCTCCTTCACCCTGTGGGAAAAGACTCTCTCACAGTA
>BJBW01001170.1:0-99663 GCA_004320125.1 Scolopax mira
GCATTAAAACAAAGGAAGAGACAGTAGCATCCATCACGTGGAAAATCTGCGCCTGCTAAGGGATGCAGCATTCTCAATTAAGAGGTGACGTAATCAGTCTCACAGGAGAAAGAGCCAGCTGCACTGCTTTTGGAGGATCCTGCTGAGAAGACAATTAAAAGCCTGACTCTAGGAAGAATGCTCGGCAACCCATCCATTGGGATAAGACAGTGTCCTCCAACAAGGGAAGGAACTAAAACCACAATCAAATATCGACTAAGACTGAAAAAGAAATTCAACAAGTGATAAGTGGAAGGACTTTTCCATCTATTTTAAATTTATTATTAGGCTTATTTTTAAATTTTATATTTACTTCAGAGAAGACAGATTTTATTCCTTAATACATAGTGAAGAAGAGGTGAAAGCACGTGGACTTTTCTTATCTTTGCAAAATGAAAGTTCAGAGTGGACATAATCTCTGTCAGGTTTGGTGGTGTTTTTTTTAAAAGGTAAAAAGGACACTTTTCCCACAAAAGAAATATTGAAAATTGTCTGTAAGCAGTTTAAGCTGAAAAGGTTTTTTTAAAACAGGTTTAACCATCAAAGCAGTGAAGTTTTACAACAGCCTTCCAAAACTAGTAGGAGGAAAGAGCCTAGCTAATTCTAGTTCAAAGAAATGTCAAAGGGTCTTTGGAACAACACGTGAGGGGGGAGTAATCTAATCTGTGTTCACTAAAATCAACGACAACTTCCATTTGAAACATGAAGCGGTAAAAAAGATCCCATTCTAGTAAAAAGCAAATATACTCTCTGCTCCTTCATAGGTGGATGAAATTGGATAGAAAAGGATGTCCACAACAAAATTAAATAGCTAAAATGACCCCTGCCTGATTTTTAAAATATATGCACTTAGTTTTAATTATGAGAATTTCCAGAGCAAAATGACAGAAGCCTTACAACATCAAGCCTGCAACAACTGCAGCTGCACAATGGCCTTTAATTGTTATGAACAGAATGTGACTGTAGGACACTAAAGTAACTGGTCTTGCACAAGTGTCCCAATTTCAGCAAATCTGGAGCCTAAACCTGAAGATGATGTCTCAAAGAATATAATTAAATTCTGCACATAGATTCTCTGTTAAGAAGAATGGGTTTATGTAAAGATCTCTAACTTCAGGTACCAGTCACCTTGAAAATTCATCCAGAAACTCAGTAGAAAATCTATTTCAAAGTTGGGTGGTACCTATCATGCAGGCTTAAGGTTGGGAAAACAATTTTCAGAAGTGTGGGCCTAAATACCCTCAATCTCTCTCTCCCTCACAAACATATATAGCACAGCTTTTTCCCCCTAGCATTACAAATAATAAAATCAAGACCAAACATTTGACAACTTGAAAGAATGAACAACTTTCTGGAAAGAAACCAGAGAAGGCTTCCCAATTCACAGGGTTTACACTTCACTGAGATGCTGCTCAAGCACTGGAAGAATACAAGAGGCTTACCACAACTCCAACAGTCATAGAAATCTGTGGTACAACCAAAGGCACAGAAATAAACTCAGTCGAAACAACACTAATCCAAAGTAGGTCTTGAATTTGGACTTTGAATAAGACAAGATCATGATATTGTCTTGCCTGAAAAACCATCATTTTACACATTTACTAACATAGTAGTTTTCTTCCAGCTAGGTCTTAACTCATATTTCAAATAAAGTAAAAGCACATGATAGTCAAGGAAGGAGTACCAAACTTAGGATATATATTCATTGTATCATTAATTTATGTGGTACCATGCATTAGTTTTCTATTACAATATTTAATTTTATAAAATGAGAGCAATATTCATTTTGAAAAACAATTTGCAAGCCCTATCAGCTTTGATTTTTACGCTTATTTTTATGCCAAATGATTGTATCATGGCACATGAACAGTGCACACTAAGAACGTAAACATGATTCATACACAAAACATTTATCAAGAGAAAACACACATTACAACAGAAGCACGTCTGCTGTACTGCTTGGGCTGGACATCTTAATACAAATGATCTCAGTTCCACAGGATTTTTCTCCCCTTACTTCAGTGTTTTGCACGTATATTCAAGCAAACCAGCAGCGATGCACAGATAGAATGCATTCTCTGCACAGTTCCAAACCAACTACCTGCCTTTAAAGCATCAGGCAGAAAGAAGGGAAAAGTAATCAATGCTTCGGTTTTTCCTCCCCACCTCCCAATTATTATGTTAGAAAAAGGTTTTAAAAAACAGTTTCAAGCCGATCGTTTAACAGTTATCTGATAATAGATCCAAGTCGACTCTGGGAAGGCTGCCACCCACCGAACCATCAACATCACTTTCTGTAGAGATGAGCACCTCCCTAGAGCTCTTCTAGTCAAATGGCTGCAAGACCCACACCAGTTGTAGCTTAAAGGCTCAAAGAATAACAATAATATTCCCTCAACACCATGTTTCCCTGAACATCTTGAAAAAAGCAAGACATTTGCAGGATACTTACATCATCGACTTTAGGCTCTGTTACTGGTACCCATTTGTAAATCCTTAGGGATGTGTCACCAACTGTCACCCACTTCTTCTCCCTATAAAATTACAACGCAGGAGAAGTTAAACTTCAGATTCAAAAGAAAGCGATCTACTATTGTAAGTTGTCAAGGATTTAAATAGGCTATTAAGTAGGATGATCTCTATTACATCGTCTTTAGTACTGCATTGTGCAAATTGTTCTTTGCATTTCACAAACTTGTTAGAGCACTGCTAACCTCCAGATTTCTCAGGGCTGTTACTTGACTAGGTAGCAGTAATAAGATCTGGATTAAAGATACAGTTAAGAACAGCTATTGAAAATGCAGATTTAATGCCTACAATTTTCACTTAAGTTTCTAGAGAGCAGAAGAGGTTTTAGACAAACCAGCGTGTTTTGATTGTCATGAAACTGTTTAATGGTATTAGATATCTAAATGCATTTTGACCATCTGAGGTTTATTTTTGGGTAGAAATTTGCTGCTAGCAATTTAACATTCACTCAACACTCCTGTCAGACAGCTCTGAAATTCCAGCCTTGGAACCGAGAGCCTTATTGGTAGCAATATGTGCCATGATGCAGAATTCTGACTCTGGAGAGCCGAGCTCTCTTGGAAAGGAAAGGCTGAGGCTATGAGAAAGGGGTAAAGCATAACCTAGGGCACTCTGAGCAGACCCCTGCCAGCCAGCCGGGACCTTGTGACATTGACAAATTGTGAAGGAAATCTGGCCGGAGGGCATCACTACATTAGGGGATCACACAGTCACAGAGATGGAAAGGATGCTGAATGCTTAGTTGAGGGATGAATTCCTGGAGCTCTTTAAATCAGAATATTAAAAGAAGGTCCACAATGCCAGAGAAATTTCATCACATTTCTGTGATCAAGTTTTCAGGTCACAGATCACCACTGCTGGTTCTTGGGTTTGTAATACAGCTCTGCAAATGGATCGATTAAAAGTTAACAACAAAGACCAATTTCATTAAATACTCAGGAACATCCGAAATTAATTTGGCATGAGATCTCAAGCATTTTTCTTTTTTAAAAACACATTTAAATAATAGATTTAGGATCCAGTTAAGAGTTGTTTTTTTTAAAAAAAAATGTTCTTTGCAGGATGGGAGAAGCTGGATGTGACTCCAAATATACAGATGTGTGATAGCTCCATTTTTAGAAAGGGCTTCCAGAAACAAAAGCAGCCACATTGTACAAATGCCACAAACATCCTCCTGACTATTTGTTTTAGCTATTAAAGCCAATCTTATTTGCTTTTCTTTAGAGGAAACACTTTCCTGTGTGGTTTGTTTTTTCTTTTAAAAAAAAAGGCAGTTAGATAAATTTTGGATCTGTCCACAAGGATATTTTAATTAAAGTACAAAACTATTTCAGATTAATTTCTTTCCCACTGTTCTTCCCGGAGCACAGTTTTTCCTCAAGGTGTTTAGATACATCCATTTGGGTTTGCTAGATGGCTGAAGTATGTCAAAACCCAATTTTACGCTAATTTGGAGCTTTACTGCTAGATGTGGTAAAAATGACAGTGGAGATGAGGGCATGTCAATAATGAGAGCATACTTAATTGTGAAGAGATGACCATGATATAATTTATTTTTTTAAAGGATACAAGACAAACTAAACTTATTTCTACTTTGTAAAACCTTTGAAATTATTATGGAAATAAAACCAGCTGGAGTTTTGTTTTGGGGTGTGGGGACAGGTGAATAAATGCTTTTTTAAAAAAATAATCAAGATTTTAGTCTTTTCCTACAGCAAAATATTACTTAGAGATGCTGCACTGGAAAACCAAAAGTTCAAGATACCTGTTAGCATCTCAAAGCAGCCTCACACAGCATCTTCACTGGACAGACTGTAGAACACAGGAGGAAACCTATATTAGTAACTTTTTCCTTCTAGTATTAAAGTTAGCCCTGACATTTTAATTCTTTTGAACTTCTTAAGTACCACTTTACTTTTTGATAACCCTCAACTACAGGGACTTTTTCACTGAATTCAACACATAGTAATTCAGACAACAATGGGAATAAGGATATTTTGTGATGGAAGTACACCAACATCCCAGTCCTGCAAACACTTATGGCTAAAAAGAAAACCCAGCAACACACTGTTATTATTCAAATAATTCACATGTGTTAAGCATTTACAATATTGAAGGTCTAAGACCATAAAAGTATTAAAAAAGACAACAACCTCCCCTAAAGTTAGTAAAATCATTGGCAGCACAAACACAAATTTGTTAACAAAGAAACATAATGACTTTCAGACATTTAAGATCAACAGGGTAGAATAACTTGAGGATTTAAGATGTTTACTGCAAATAAAGCTTTGAATATTATCTGCAATACTTACTGCCTTTCCATTTCAAACCAAAACTCAAACTCAACAAACAAAAGAAATCCCCAAACCCACAAAACCACTTCTACTCTCAACGCTCACTTTTATTTTGTGGAAAGACATCATCCCAACCCACTGATCAAGGGCTTTCCATTGAGTTAGAACTGACAATTTACTGATGCTGCCCATAACAATACCTTTGCTAAATGCTGTAAAAACTACAAAATATTCCTGCTGACCAAGTGCCAAAGTAGGATCTTGTCCCCGTTCTGTTGTGAAACCTTAAGTAGTTTTCTCCACGTTTTCCTGTCTGTAAAGTGGATCTGCTGCTGAACCCACTCATCCTGAGACCCTGACTGGAATTCCTGGAATTACACCCCTGCACCTCTAGTCCACCTTCGTTAAGTGATCACTAGGCAGTAATTTTTATTGCCCTGTCCCCTGTTAAACAATATAGGCTGACCTATAGGCTGGTGGATTAGAAAAGGTGGTTGATGGTACACCATCAAACTGAGAGTTAATTGAGCTAAAAAGGAACCAATTGTCAACTTTACTTGCCCATGTCTGGCTGACAACTCCACAGCTTTAGAGAAAAGCACTTTTTCTGGTTTTAAACCTCTCCTGCTCCCCTATGAATGACTCAGGAGTAACAACACTGGAAAATGACAAAACTTAAAATATATACGAGAATGTTTTTTTCTTTTCATCTTACACACTGAAAATTTTTAAAAGTATTTTAGTTACAGTAAATTCAGAAACTAACCAATGCAACAGAAACAAACACTTACGTTTATCTGAAATTGTGTTAAAGCATTTTTAAATTCTGAACCGTGTCTGCACAGCATTTAAAGGACAGCCAAGGATACGTTGGGTAAGCATTAGTATCAACACTTCCTTTATTGCTTATGCCCGAGGCATACTAATATCCTAGAACTTCCATAATTATATACTCAATTCCCCATTCTAAATGGCCCAAGACTCTTAAATATATTTATTTTCTGTCTATTAACACTAAAGCTCCAAAGATGACTATCAAATTCACGTATAAAAGTAATATACCGGTGAGCAAAAGCAACAGTGTATATTACACTTATACATAAAGTGTCAAGCAGCTTCTGCAGCAGCAACGAGCTCTAGAAACATTTGATGGCACAGAAACAGAAAGCCTTTACTGACAATATATTACCATTCAAGAAAAGGCTTTCACACTTGTTTGGCTTTTTACTGAGACTGTCATTTATCACAGTGATCTGTAGTTACACAAGGATTTGCACCCACATACCCCATCTTCTGTTGATGATCACGAAGTGACGTCATAATGCTGAATTTATCACATCACACTCACTTGCATTGCAACAGAGTTTGGTGAAAATCACAGAATTATGACCTCCCTGTGGGATCAAGCAAAGGAGAAAGGGGAATGGGAAAGAAAATGCCATTATTATACACAAAAAGTGCTGAAAAGTGCACAAAAAAAGATTTTTTGAAACGCAGGCTTGCTTTTCAGAGCACGCCTATGGCTACAAAGATGCTTGTCCAGTGACTAACGTAGAGTAGCCCTAAATATACATGGTGTTTCTTGACCACACTGCAAATACAATACAGTACCATGGGCAAAGACTTGCCGTTAAGGACACCTTCTCTCTGAGTTTGTATAAATCTGACGCATTATGAGAGTCCCTTTTAACTTACACAGGCCAAAAAGTTAAAAACTTACACGTTTTTAAGCAAATTCTGCTGCATTCCACGTTGCAACAAGCACCTTTTCCTACAGTAAAGGGAAATATGGCTCATGCATGACAAAACGCTACCTTTTATACCCAACTTCCACTGAAGTCAGAGAACATATCCTGGCTCAAAAAGAAATAATCATCAGTAGGAAAAACTGATCACAAATCAAGCATGATAACGGCGTGTTTGGGCCATTACGGTACTTCAGAACAGCTCCTGCACATTCACTGGGTATTTTTAGTTCAACTGCCACTACTTGAACTTCAGTGCTTAGCAGGAAACCAAACACAGCCAATGCAGCCAGGCTGAACTAGGGTGGCAATCTGGTAGTAGCAGTCTTTTTCCAAAGACATCACGTTAAGAAAGTCTATGTCGTAACGACTTTTCAGAGTAAAAGCCTATTTTAAGAAGGAAGCACGAGCAGCAAAACCTGCAGAAGCTCAACCTCAGAGCATTACATACCACACAAAAATATTTTAGCAAGTCCAAATGCAGACAGTGAACAGAAAAGCTGCAGCAGCATTGTCAGAAATCCTCCTCTAACCAGCCACAGCGAGCGATCCCAACCAATGGGAACCCAACCCAACTAACACTGCCCATGGCAACTTCGCTCCTCGACTTCTCGGGCTTTGAGAAGCTACAACTCAAGTCATATCTGGCTCTACAGCCAATTCCCTGCCATAACAAATACTCGGCACTTTCTCCAAGTACTTTCATCAGTTGCTGAGCTTCACCTCTTCTTCATAAGGTGCTATCACTAGATTAGGGCTTTGATGGGTCAGAAAGAGGCCAAAGGACTTCTGCAAAGATACTTCAATTCAAAGACAATGATATTTCCTCATTCCTGGTGTGTTCTGTATATCAAGGTACCTATCCCCATTAGCCACACCACAGCTCCATCCTTAAACGTTTGCACAGTTGCCCAAAAGCTCAGCAGTGCTACGTACCCGGGCAAATTATTTCACTGCCCCCCAAGACGTCCTACCACTTATGCTTGCCTCCTGCCCGTTGTCTTTTAATAAGCATCTGCATTTTCTTCTGTTTAATAAAACAGACTTTTATAAAACAAGAGTGTTTACAGTATTTTTCTAATGCTGGTTAAGGGCACAGTAGTTTTTACTTCTCTCTTCTTGAGAGCCCACTTAGAATCTACACACATCCATCAATCTTTAAAGACAAAAAATAATCCTGTACCATTCATAATTCATTGAGATAAATTTATTTCAGAGGATTTTTTAAAATAGACTGAAAGAAAAATTTTAAGTACTGTTAAAAAAAAGTAGCACTACTCTATTAGCCATAGAAATTTAACGTTCCTGTCACACAAATACAACACAGCCATGTATTCTGCTACGTGTTTTCTAAAATAGATGTTCATTCACAAGAGTGGTTTAAACAAAGGAGATACGGTAACATTAATCACAAGATAAAAATGTAACAGCTTCATTGTTTACTACTAAGCTCCAGTAATACCAGAAGCACTAGGTGCTCTACAAACACACGTGAAAATAGGGTACCTGCCTCAAAGGGCTCACTGTCTAAGAAAGAACACTAATTTTCTAAGGAACAAAGTCTGCACTGATGGAAACTGCTTTCCAGGAGGCACGTTCGTAGAGGTGGCAGCACAGGCATGTGGTCACGCTGCAAAGCGAGGCTGCTGCACACCTCCACAGATGGACAAAGCTTTGGGCAGCACGCACCCCTCTGCTCGGAAGAGTTCACAGCTCAGTCTGCCTCAGCCCTCGGCACACAGCGGGAAACTCTCCTCTGTGAAAGGCCGGGTGCAAGGTATTTTAATCTTCAGTGGCTGCATTTCCACAGAAGAGCTGTGGATGGCAACAAATTGCTCCTATTAGGCAATTTCCGAGTGTGCAGTTTTATTTGCATATGTGGCTCTTCTGAAGATGCAGGAATTGCTAGTGTGTAAAGTTCAATTTAACAAGCCAACTCTTCCCAAAACATTTAAACCACAAGACACAGAATCTTTCTTGCTAACTTCCCGCCACCCTTGATTGCAGGTAGGGGGGAATCATGAGATTCACCTTCAAATTATGATTCCTTTAAAAATAAGAAAAACTGCTTATGTAAATACTTGAGATGCAGACACAAAAAGCCATATGAACACTCCTAGCAATAATCAAAAGAAACATTGCACGATCCTATATAGGAACCCTTTAAAGCAAGTTGTCTCTCATGAGGGTTAAAATGTACAAAATCTATTTATACCGTAAGATTTCTGTTTTATAGAGGAAGCCATAGCAACTGACATTGATGTCAGAGAGCCCTTATCAAGAAAAAAAAGATTAAAAATTAGACATTTCGTTGAATGGCCAAGCTTCTGCCTCTACTCCTCTCTGAAATCCACAAACTGGGATTCAAAGGAACTACACTGCACTCATGAATGAAATACCTACAGGCAGAACAGTCCCACACATCCAACAACGCTCCTGTTTGAACAAAAGTCCTGTCACATCGCTATACATTGTTCTGACCCTTCAAAGCTGGCCCACCAGTCAGCAAACAGCACTTAAAAATACCACCGGAGTAGAAGAGAGTTCCTGAAACCAACCGAACTGCGGTGCTCGGGCTGCTCCAGCTCCCTACACAATGGCTGGATTCTTTGAAATCCCCATCTCGTGCCCTGCGTTATTGGACACACGTCCCGATTCTTTGTCCGGCTCAAGCCAACGAGCCCATTCATCTGCTCAGGGCCATTTAAACGCAACAATCTGCTTCACCCGAGTAACCAACACATTTAATTCCGTATTTCGCTTTTAACGCAAACAAAGCATTAGCTGTGGACTGCAATAAAAGTGCCCCCTCGTTTTACCGGGTTCAAAAAAAAAGCTGAGTTATGCAGATTAATTAAAACTCCAGGGATTTCCCAGTGGATTTCAAACGTTTAAAGGAAGTATTTTAAGACACATGCACAAAGACTACTGAACAGTCAACTTGCTGGAAGAAAGAGATTCCCCTCGAGTCACAGTGGCACTGCTCTTTATCCCACCCGAAACCCCCGGACTGACTGAGCAGAACATCGCAGTGACTGTCTGACTGTATTGTTTCAACACCTCACCTTGCTTTTCCTAACAAAAGCAGAAAAAAAAAAAAAGACGACAAAAAAAAAAAAAGACAAAAGCGGGAAAATGCCAAAACACGTCGAAGGCCTAACAAAAGGGAATTATTTCACTAGGGGTACAACCTTCAATTATATAATTTAAACCAAATTCCAGCGGCAATTAGGCGCTCTCTCCTGCCCGGATCGGGGTTTACAACCGGCGGAGCGTCTGTGGGAGACGACCCCGCTTACGTGCAAACCCCGAGAACTTGAAAGGTGAGACAAATTAATAAAAAAATAAACTCTTGAGCGTTTTGCAGGGGTATTTCTAATCTTTTACATATATACGTATATTTAAGAACTTCTTTGAGTTCTAGTTCCACACAGACCCGGCGGCGGGGCTCCCCCAGGCCCGCTCCTCGGGGCCCTTTGTAAGGGAGGGCGGCGGGAGGAGCCGGGCCCGTCCCGTCGCCCGCCCCCGCCCGGCCCGGGATCCGCGGTGTGGCGGTCCGGGGGTCGTCGGGGAGCGGCGGGGGTCGTCGGGAAGGGGGGGCTCGGCCGCACAATGGAGCCGCCTCTCGCCCTCACACGCCGCCGCCGCCTTCATGTGACTCGCAGGAGCGAAATGGCTTCTGGGTGCCGCCGGCTCCCCGCCCCCCGCGGCCGCCCGGCGGGCTCCGGCCCCGTGAGGGGACACCGCGGGGCGCGGTGGTGGGGGGACGGCGGAGAGGCTGGGGGGGAAGGGGGGGGCGGGAGCGGGCGCGGGGTCCCGACGCGGCACGGCCCGCTCACCATTTGCGCACTTTCTCGATGGCCGCCATCACCCGTTTGATATCATCCTTTGCCCGGCTCCGGGTCTCGGCCCGCACCGACCGACCCGACATGTTGCTGAGGGGACGGCGGCGGCCTCAGTGGGGAACGCGGCGCTCGAGCGCTGACTCGCGGCGTCCGTCGGTCGGTCCGTCGGTCCCTCCGCCCGCACAATGCTCCCTCTGCTCGAGCGCGGCGCGGCGCGGATGGGCTCGGCGCGGCTCGGCTCCGCCCGCCCGCCGGGGCCCGCGCACTGCGCACGCGCGCCGCGCCGCCGCCGCCAGCCCGCGAGCGCGCGCGGGGCTGAGGCGGTGGAGGGAGGAAGGGGGAGGGGCCGGCGCGCGGGACGGGCGTCGCGAGGGGTCGGCGGGCACCGTGAAGGGGGGAGTCGGGCCCCGTGAGGGGACGGCGGGCGGCCCTGAGGGGAGGTTTGTCCCCCAGGCTCTCCGGAGCAGCTCCGCCCGTGACAAGAGGTCCGTCCCGCCGTGCGGGGATGGCGGAGCAGAGCCCTGAGCCGGCTGCCCGGGAACGGGACTGACAACCCCGGGCAGCCCTTGTGCAAGTAGCTGTGACAGCCTTGCGGACCTTGAGCGCGGGGCATTGGCAATGCTGCCTGTTAGGCAAAACATCTGCCTTGTTAAAACACAATGCTTAATAAATCCATAATGTGCAGATTGATTTTCTTGTTTTGTTGTTTTTTGGGGGTTTTTTTCCTCCCCAGTGGTTGTAAATTGCTCAGCTGCCTAAAATAATTCCAGTGGAATCAGGATGATTTTATAAGTAGCCGAAGATCTGCTTTGACACGGATTCATGGAATTCCATGAACATCTCGGTAAATGGGCAAAGAGTTAGAAGCAAAGCAATTCTTTACAGAAAATGTCCCATTCCTGACGTGACCCGGTCACGGTGCTGCTGGACTTCATTAACTTCCAGCCGGGGCACACCTTGCACTTTGCACTAATTGAACAAGCACGGATACTTCCAGAGTGCATAACAGCGATCTCTGTTTAAAAAACAGTGCCACTGAAAGGAACGCTTCTTAAGGGCCTACATTATTATTCAAATTGATGCTGAGGATGATGTAAAGAAGGAAGCTTCTTCAACAGCACTTCACTGATCTTTCTCCAGCAACTTATATCAGCCTCATTATGCTGTTTATACAAACACAGTAAGATGCTGTCCCATTGGTATTACGCTACTAATTGAAACTACTACTTTCAGACAGAAAAAGTAAGTTTTAAAGGCCAAAATGGAAACCTGGTTTTAATGTGTAACACAGCATTCTTTTCTTTACTGAGGTCTGTTGAATTTATAATTACAAATCCATTCTAACCTACCCAAGCATTTTCTACACTGTATGCTATGTATACGACATATATCAATCCATTTAATCAATATGATACTTTTGCATTACTCTTTTGCTGTCAGGTTTCACAAATAAATACTGCCTTAACGTAATGAAAATAGACTGCATCTGGCATAAACCCACCTGAAATGAATTCTAGGAGGGTTCCAGCCAAGGGTGGGGTGGCCAATGTGAGAAGACAGTGGGGCAACTACAGCTTCACTCTTTACAGCCACACCAGTGTTTCCCTACATAGATTTGATCCCATCGGTTTGTGGCAATACTAAACCTGGGGCTTACGTTAGAGTTTGATTAATATGAAACTACGTCATCTTTACTTTTTAATAAACACAAAATACAGATTTGGAAGACATTTGAGGAGAGGAGACTGGAAAGTAGGAACAAGCAGAAAACTTTGTGGCAGCTATGCTCCTGTGTCTTCATAGAGCAAAGATTCAGCTCTCTTTTCTGTTCTTTTTTTCTGGTTCAGGAATTGGTAAGCCAAGAATGTCAGCAGCAAATATCTCTGCTGTGATTTCAGCCGGAATTTCTTCTTCAGTCAAAGCTGCTGCACCTGTAGAGCAGTAACACCACCACAAAACACACAATAAGCGATGTTAAAGTGGCTTTCCAGATCAGTAAAGTTTATAAGCAGGAGTAAGTGGATGGAATGCTTTTAAAGATGTATGAAGTAATCATGAAAAACACTGGTTTACTAGCTTAAGACTTTATGCATTCGTGTCAGGGATCGACTCTGGGAGGCTGCGATTCTCACCCTGCAGCAGGTCCCTGCCTCGGCTGAGTCAAGGGGCCAAATGCAGCTTTTACACACTGGTGATTTGACGTGATTTTAGGATCCCAAGGGGATTTCAAAGCTGATTTGTGGTGCTTGGCAGTTCCCTTCAGGAGCTGCACCTTTGCCACATGCGGCCCATTGCCTATGGGCCAGATGCTGTTCTGGACTGGTGTGGGACTGGGATGTGAATTGTACAGAACACACGCTTCCCACCAGTTCCGATTACAATGGGCGATGCCACTTGGCTGCAATCACTGTGCAATTTGCTGTTCTAGACTGGTGTAGACTGGGACATAAATTGTAGACAAATGTGGTAGTTATCAACAGCTCCCTTACAATGGGCATGGCCGCCTGGATGAAATCAACACTGCAATTTGCATATTGTAGGATTCCTTTTTGCCCGTGGACCCTGGCACGTAAACCTTCCACTGTGTGTTTCTAATCTCAGTTCCAAGCCAGCAGAGAGACAGGCAGCAATGTACTCTTGTCAGGTCCCAGTTATATTTCATTGTCCATTCATTTTTGTTCAGACACACCCATGCAATTGCTGCATGGATGAAGGACAATCTATAACTCTATGACTATTTTTGCAATCCCATCTGAGCATTTCTGACAGCTCGTAGTCTAACAGGGTAATTGCCTTGCAATTCAAATTACTCTGTTTGGGAATTGAAGCGATCTGGCTTTTGTGCTGTGTGGAATGCTAATCCTGTACCTGAGGCATCGAGGGTGTCTGGATCAGATCCTCCTCCCCCAGGATGCTTGCCCAGAAGGGTGGTCAGACATTGCACCAGCTCATCCTCTGTCATATGCTCTCCTGTGCACAGCGAAGCGAGATCAGCACAAAAACTAGAAGACAACTCAAGTAAGAATCACATACAGCAAAACAGAACACTCTGAAAGAAGATTTGGCTTCTCTGAGATAGAAACACATCGCCAATCCAAACAAGTGATTCTAAGTGATCCCAGCATGGGAAAATGCTGATCCTAAGGACAATTGTTCTTACATATTACATTTAGGGAAAAAAAAAATTATCAAAGGAAGCAATTTTCATGCAGACAGCTCTCTAGGCTACACTGCACTTGCAGGGGCTTGAGCTTCTATTCCCACTGAATTTGTGTCACAGGACAGACCAGAGTCCCAGTTGCCCAGTGTCCATGGCTGTAGCCATTTCCACACAGAGGAGGAAGAGGAAGGTCTTGAATCTGGTATCCTGGAATAACCAGGACATGGCACTCGTTCCCAGTTAGTGGCTGGCTCATGCCCTGAAGCATAGCATTATAGATCCATTATGAAACTGTTCTAGCTAATGTATCTATTTGTGTTCACACCATCCGTATAAATAACTAACCTTTCTCACGCTGGCTGAATCCTTGCTTTACAAGCCTCTTCATGACAAGGAGTTTTACTAGGTGATGAACTAAGTAAAGCAGCATTTTCCTTTACCTGTTTTAATGCTTTGCTGCGGTTTTACAACAGGGGCGAGACAACAGAAGTTTGTTATTTACCTGTCTGTGGCATTGGCTGTAAGCATGTTTATACACAATATCCATATTCATCATTTAACAGACAAGACACCTTGGGCCAGCAGAGATTTCCAGAGGAGTAAAGAAGTGCAGCTGAGACAATAGATGTGATTATTCAATTTAAAAATCTAAGACAAGTGGCTCCACACGCCTGCCCTGGTTACCAAGCTATAGTTCCAGATTAATTTTTTGCTGCAGTTAATACGTGCTGAAATTGAAGGCAGAACCAGGAAGCATAAAACTAATATTAGAAAAGAAATAACTCACCTCTGCACTGAAGCAGCAACAGTAAGTCTCCTCTGTCAATAACTTTGTCTCCATTCTCATTATCATAGCCAAGAACCTGAAACGCGCTCTGTATTCTTTTCATTGACAAGCCAAACGCAGGCCGATGATTTATATAAAGTTTGATAAAATCCCCTAAATTTATTTTTGTCACTTGTTCTCCAGTATCCACGTACTCGCTGAATTTTACTTCATTTAACATGTCTTCAATCTAAAGATTAAGGCAAGACAGATTGTTGCACACTTTCTTTTTGTGGAGTATCAGGCCAATTTCCAATCTCATGAATGCTAATATGCCATAATTGTGCACATACTGGTACTGCAGATGTCATGGCCATATCGCGATAACGAGCTGGGACTCAGCGGCTGAGGATGGACGTGGCTAACGGTTACACACTTCTTCTTGTGACAGTATTAGGTAAAGGTGGGGGTAGCAGATACATAGTCATTTTGGATTTCCTCTGTCTGCTTGTGTGATAGGCACTCAGCAGCGCTTACCAGGACCTTTGCTGCAGCTGTGGCTCCATCTCTGGGGACAGTGGGCAGGCAAACCACAGAACAGTAAATATATCACCCTGCTCCAAAAGTACATGCATGGAAGTCCTGACACAACCAGGCACCAGGCGGGTTGCACACAGTGTCTACACACCCTGGCAGGCACTGGTGATCTCCCCCCGACACGCCTCTGGTGCAGTTCTGCCACTGCACAAGCCAAATATGAAAAAATTTGCCTGGTGGGGCTGACATCCTGCACAGCTGGACCGCTCCGCTCTTGGGCAAACAGGCAAGTGCTAGCCGTGCTGGTTACTAGTGGTTCCTGAAGCCTGGTGCTGTGAGTCAGCCCAGTTGGCAGCTGTGCAGATGTGTGTCTGCAAGGCAGGATCTGCTCCATGCCTTCATTGTACTCGTGCTCCAAGAAGCAGCCCCCTTGCAGATACAGGGGCAGCGGAGAAACGCTGGGAGAATTCCCTGTGCCAACACGTACCAAGCAACTCCCCGGCAAGGGAAGCTGATGCAAGATCTCCCTGGGGAGGACTTTGCGTTCAGCCTTGGGCCTTTGTCCTTGTGTCACAAGTTTTTCCACTGAATGAAGCCCGGGGAAGAGGGAAATCTCAGCCTTAGATTTTTTTCCTGTAGCGAATGTCACGCCAGGCAAGAACAGTCATTTTCACTCAGCTCTAGCTGATCTGGGATTAGGTTTTATATCAACCCCACTGAGCTACGAAAAGAAAAACATCAATTCCCAAAAGCTTTGCTAGTCAGCCCAAGCTGCCTTCTCTCCCTCCTGCTTGTTCTTTATTAAGACACTCTAGAGAGAGATGAACTTTCTCTCTGGATTTTAATACTGTCCAGCCTGCTTTGAGATGCAGATTGTCGGTTGCCTGGTTTCACAGCAGCTTAGCACCTCTGTTTCCGTGCCTGAAATGCTGTTTTCTTTTTAATTTGGGGTAGGGGAGGGTTAACAGTTATTCTTCCAGAGACTTTTCCCAAGGGAACATGCTCTCTCTGTCCCCACGAGGTGAAAATGTAATGAGCCAAGGAAAAGATCTAACAAAGTACGAGTGGGTAACGCCACAGCTTGATGCAAGGGCAAAGCAGTCCTGGTTTAGATGAACACTTGCTGGTTGCGGGGGCTCCAAAGCAAGCCTGTTAGGTGGCAAAGGTCCTGCCTCCCATCTGCTGGCTCTCCTGGCAGAGAGTATGCCCGGGCAGATGGGGTGGCACTGACTCACAGCACCATCTCAGCAGCCAGTGGGGTTCCTGTGCAATCAGCAGAGACAAATGCAGCCTCCCCCGCAGAAAGATGAAGGGAGCACACAGCGATGTACTGCTTCCCTTGGGAGAACCCCTCCTGCATTGAAGGGCTGTGGCTAGCGCAAAGAAGTCGTTATTTAAATCTCCTTGCCTCAGATTCAGTAATTTTTTTGTCTGCGCTTTAATTTTTGCCATGTTACAACATTACAAATGAGGTATGTGTACAATACAAACTGCCTTGTAGAAACAGCCGCAAAAGGGAAAGAAGCAGCACCCTTATTAAATCAGTTGTCTTTGTCTGATGTAAAATTTGAAGCTAAAAAGCTCTTGAGAAATATTTGATAAGAAGCTCTGCTGCTGCAACCTGAAAGGCAAGCTCAGAGAGTGCTTCTACAAAGTTTATCAGTTATGAAAGAGCTTCAAGTTCCATAGGAATAAAAGCTGCTGTCTCCATCTAAAATAATTTTTTCATCAGCCCCAGGCAGAAAAGAGGCTCTGTCAATGTCCAAATGAGTGATTGCACAGACATTCCCACCCATGCTGGTAACACATGTAGGATGCTCTGATGATTGAGTCTCAATCCGACCTGGAGGGACTCAGCCCATGGCCCCCCAACCACGTACTGTGTGTGAAGCAGCTCAGCCACTAGTAGAAGTCACAGAGAAACCAAAGCACAAAGCTGCCTGTACATGAGGTACATTAGCCCATGGACTTTGGATAGTTGGAGGCTGCTGCCCTTAGGAGCCAAAGGAAGATTAATTCCTCAATTTTCTCATTTCCCTTTTTGAAGAAATGCATCTCTGCAGCGGTAGCAGGGCGCTCAACCTCCAGAAAACCCTGAGGTCATCTTTTTGTTGAACACTCCTGAGCCTCCAGGCTCCAGGTTTGCTCAGCCTGCCCCTGCCATGCCCAGCTCTCTAGTGAGGTATTACTACTTTTCAAGGAATTTGCTGCCAGGTTCTGACCACTATTATATCAATGCAGACCAGATTAAATACATTGAAAGCCACCAAGTATACTCTGGAGCCATCCAGCACAATGGTGAGAAACTGGCCCTCAAGACATTTGGTAAATACAAATACTAACTGTCTTGCCCTTTTTTCTTTTACTAACAACAGTAAAAACAACTGACCGACCTTTTCCTCTGATGGATAAAATCCCATCGCTCTCATTACAGAAGGAATTTCCTCCAAGGGAATATGTGTTGACACCTGTCTGGTCTCCAGTGTATCGATACCGTGGCTGCGCAGCTGTGCATAGTAAAAATAGTCTTCCAGTTCCTGCACAAGATTCAAACACGATACCATAAAGTTCAGTTACCAACAGGCATTTGAGATAAAGCTTCTTTTAAGATTTACTAACAGGCACATCAATGAGATTGCTGTTAAAGGCGAGCTGGACAAAAAATAAGGAAATGTCAGGCCTGTATAAATGAATCTTAAACTCCAACCAGATGTTGCCAGACAGCATTCACGGTGAGCATAATTACCCTGAAAAATTCGCCATCTCTGCCACCATCCAGTAGGTTGTAGAATGGGATCAAGTCCTCTCCACCCAGGGAAGCAGCAGCATCCAAGGCACTGGCAGAAGCAGAGAAAAGAAGGCGCAGGAAGGGTTCATGTGAGGAGAGATTTCACATTTCCCTTTCTAGTCATTGTTCACAGACACTTTCAATAAATAATTCCTCAGAATTCAGGAAAGAAAAGCATTGCCTCGAACCGAGTACTATTTTATCATCAGTCTGTACTTCTACAGCATATTTCATACCCAGGTTTTACATACAATAGCACAGTGTGGGAATTAATTATTACTGAATGGTCCTCTTGTTTAGTGGAATGAGCACAGGGCTGGGAGCCAGGAGCTTTTCCATGGACTTGAGCTTGGTGTCTGGCATTTAGCTTTTCTGCTTCCTTATAGAGACATTGAGGGAGATGAATTAGCTAGATCAGCATTTTGAACATGCAGAGAAGGCTGGGGCTTGGTGTTTGCAATAAACCACACAAACCTAAGCTCCTAAATTCCTTGATCTAACACATTCTTCCCCAATAACTCAGTCCAATCCATTACGCTACTTCCTCTGCTGTAGCGGGTGACTGTGTCGCAGGTGCAGTTACATTAAACTCAGAGAGTCTGAGTGCCACCTCTTTGTTTCAATTTCAGAGGCAGTTGGAGCCAAAAGAATCCGTTCAGCTTGTGCAGATGAAAAAGGAAACCAAGCCTGGTAGCACAATCACAGCATAGTGTTGCCACATTAATACCCCACGCCTGGCAGCAAGGCTGCAGTTTCACACACACCTCTGTAGTGCTGCTTCCACTGGGGCTTTTTTTGCAAGCTTCATGCTTTTTTCATAATTAAGTTATCTGGGTATTAAACACAGTGGAGATGCACAAGATGCCAGAAGCAGCAATAAAATGATAATTAGCTCATCAAGAGCTTCGCTCCGAAAACAAATTACATAGAAATTCAATGTTGCCTGGACCCTGGCCAACCATTATAAAGAAGGATCATTTATATTCTATTGCCTTCCTTAAAATGTCGCTTATTCTGACCCCCGACTGCTTAAGCCACACAAAGTGGAAAAGAAAAATAAATAAACCCATTGCTTTCCCATCCAGGTTTCCTTTGTTTCTGGCACATGAAGGTGAGCTGTCTCAGCACCCTTTGGGCTCTTGTATGAGGAAGCAGTACCTGCACGAAACGTTTTACACAAGACCAGCACGTGTCTTAACTGTGAGGTCTTTGTCCTAGGAAGGCGAGAGGTAACAGTATTTCCAGGTGCACTCTAAAAGGCAAAAATAGGAGTGAGGGCTAAAAGCCAGCTCCCCTGGAGTTGATTTGCCAGAAACCAGGAGACATGCTCTGTGCTATTCAGGTGACATGCAGGATTAAAAAAACCCAGCCACAAACCAACAGAGACCATGCCACACTAGATTGTCTAGCTCTGACATGGTCTAAGCTCCCTTTCCAGTCCTTGAAGTGTGAAGGAGAAGTTGTTCCATGCTGGCCTGGCAGTTTTCAGCTCATTCACAGCTGCCTGCTCCCTTTTGATATACGTGTCTATCTACCAGGCATCTGCTGTCACGCTTGCAAGGGGAGAGCCCTCTGCCCTGCACAGACATTGCCATGAGCAGCTTTGGTCCTTGACACGCAAAGAATCCAAAATATATCTTCTGCCTTTGCCGCGTTACCCGCCTGCCACATGGGAGCACGCGTCTGGCACCGCTGCCCAAGGGAGCTGGCAGAGGGAGACTGCACATTTGCAGAGGAAGGCAGAAGAAACCTGGCAGGGTTTATCACTGATGCTCCGGGCCAAAGCCTGGAAATCCTCGTTTGCAAAAGCAGCCTTCATTCCTCCAGCCACCCCATTTACTGCAGTCCATTTACTCATGTAAGCAAAGCTTTATAGGATTAAGGTGGCTTGTCCTAAATCCAGTCTTCAAATGCAGGGGGGATTTCCTAGCAAATGCTGGACTATCCCATTTGGAGAGCAGACACTTCTGCATCTGCAGCCGCCCCGTATGCTCCTCCTGCAGCCAGTGCTGCTCCTCTGATCCTCTGCCTAACCCTGACAATCCTCCATCACACTGGCCAGGCTCTCACAAGGACCAGAAAATCCTCTGCTCAACTTCTTACCCTTTGGGTACCATTTCCAAGACTGGAGTATTTTACAGGCGCTACAGCCACCGCCTGCAAGGTCTGCTAATTTAATCCCCTCTATTGACTATGTGGCTACATCACATAGAGGGAAGAAAAGCACCCCCAAATTGTGTCCTTCCTGTTTCAGCTGCCATCCCACACACCTACTCAATTTCAGATGACCCCACCACCATGCCACCATCCCCAGCGTGGCACATGGCCACTGTGCTGAGCTGCCTGTAGGTGCTGAGTGAGGGCTTTTGGAGAGCCTGTGTAAGAGCAGGACATGAGGTTCCACTACTGATAAACCCAGTTACAGGCCAGGTGCCCAGGAGCTGGCAGCCCCCCGGGTTGAAGAGAGATGCTTCCAGCCTCAACTCATGCTCCTCTCGGTGAGAGGTGGGTCTCCTGCTTGCAGGAGTGCTGGGACCTGTCCTTCACACCATGACCCGCCTTGGCAGATGCAGTTTGTTGCCTGGGCACAGCCTTGTGGAAGGAGAGTGAAGCTACAGGGCTTAGTCATCTGCCCTAAAGGGACACATGCTCAAGAGAGCCCTACAAAGAAACGCTCTCTGAGCAGCACCCTGCTGAGTTGCCCCATGGATGCAGCACCACCCTACACACCAAGATAAGTGCAGAAATAGCTGGGACACCTGGCTTTAACTCCTCTGGATACAGGGACCTTTTGGGACAAAAGTCCCATTCTCAGAGTAAATGCTGGGGAACATTTGCTTCAGCTGTGTTGGCCAAGCAGCTGTGGAAAGACACAAGACTCCTTTCTCCTTCCTGCAGTACTCACTTTAGGTTGACCTCCCATTTCATAACAGTGCAGTCATTCCCCCCAGCTGTAAAGATGTACCGTCCGTCGTAGGAAGTAGCAAGGTCACAGACACCATCTGGGTGGCAAATAAAAGCTGCAGATTTGTGGGGGTTGCCATCGACAGGCAAAATCTGCAAGCCCACCTGTAAGGAAAGAGGGAACCTGGGCAGGCTGGGGGTCCCATGGGAGGGCTGCACATCAGGGCAGCACTGCATCCTCCTCTCAGGAGCTCACTCAGCTCTCAGGACCAATCTATACATGGTTTTGCCTGCAGTGAAATTCCCCCAAGGACCACCACCTCTACAGGTAGGAGGTCTTGTACAGGCAGGGCAGATGGGGCTCCATACCTTGTCCTTTGTAATGTAGGCCAGATAGCATTTCTGGGGCTCCGTAGTGTTTGTCGTTGGGAGGATTTGTATCTTCTCCAATGGGGAGCCATAGGTTGGTCCCAAAAGAGTCTTTCTAAAAAGCAAGCAACATTTTCATCCATTCTAGACCTCACATTACATTTTCCCTCTCTGAATGGTTGCGTAGTAGGTACACAAGGTTGTGTAGATATGGGGATGTGTGGTGGGTGCAAAGGCTTTGTATTACTGGCTGAGAGGAAAGGATAGGGCAGGGTCTGTGGCTAGAAGGGACCACACTAGGGCTAAGAGAGGAATTTAATGCTCAGGGATCATTCAGGTCTTGAGCTTTGCTTGTGTGAGCTTCTGTCTCTATCTCATGTCCAGTTGCTGCATCTCAAGTCCAACAGTCTTGGCAGGCCAACATCCACCTGCAGCCACAACCTTGCTAGATGACACATTAGTGAACAGCAGAGTGGACACGAGGATGAAGTAACCTGGGGTCCCCAGAATAAACCCAAAAGATGCATCACAGATAAGCAAACACATACTCATGGGTGGGAGCAGGGCAGGCATTAGACAGAACAAAACATAGTCAGGATGGGGGCATGAATCTCTACTCTACCTCTACCTGCACATTTTGGTTGTCGTGTTGTAGAGCTTCATTTTGTAGCAGTTGTTGGCAGTGAGAATAAAGGACTCGGTGCTGAGCTGAGGGTACCAGGCCAAGCACAGGGGCACGGCAACCTGCTCTATGCGGTCCTTGTGCAAGACCACCAAGTGGTCCTTGCTGCTGCTGTTCAAGTCATATTCAATCTGGAGGGAAGACAAGGAATCACATCAACTCCCCTGTGGTCTGCCAGCACCCTGGACCTTGCAAATTCACTGGATGTAGCATCTCTTGCAGCAGCCGGGGCTACCAGCCTGCAGCAGCAGAGCCTCAGCCCTGAACCCTGGGCAAATCTGCTCTGAGATCAGGCTGAGAAACAACCCCCTGCCATGGGGCTGGTGGGGAGAGGATTAGGAGATGCAGAACAAAAGACGGAGTCTCCCTCAATGTCCATGTCCAGCCTCCCACTTGAACCACCTTTAGACTTACACACCAACCTACCAGCTGCCGGTCCTCCCCAAGGCTCAGGAGCCTGGGCTCATTGCTGTCTAACTGGACCCCAAAGAGGATGCTCCGGATGGGTTTGTAGTGGGAGTGCAGCCCTGCTAGGTGTTTCCAGCATCTGCTCCGTCTCAGGACTCTCTTATAAACAGTCACCGCGTATTTCTCATCCTGGAACGACAGCACAAAGGTCAACAAAGCCATGATCTTCGAGGGACGTGTCCCCTGGCTGGTGGCAGGCAGCTTTATGTGTCCCCTCCAGGCTTAGCTCAGCCCTTTCAGTTTTGTGAATCCCATCAGGAGGCTTAGAGTCACAGCCAGGACAAAACACTGGGTCAGACAGGTTTGGGCAGCTGCTCCCAAGGGCAGCACCGCAGCGGTCCTCAGCCTGAATGGAGCATCCTCCTGGCTGGAGGGGATTCCCTGTTATGCTGTCACAGCAGAGGGGCAGTAAATCAAGTTGAGTGACTCCCCAGAAATCACAAGGAAGATGCACTGCTGTGCTCTGGCATCCGTGCCTGAAGGGGGAATCTTTCCCTTTGTACACATCAGCAGCAGCAGTTCCTACAATCTCTCTGCCAAACTGCTTCAACGCTGCCTCCAGACTTCTGCACCAAGATAAGGGAGCAACCAGCCAGGAATAAATCCCTGCTCCAGCCCTTCCTACAGAAGGATGCAGAACTAAGGCTTGTGATCAAGTCAGTGATGGGCACTGCCTGCAGCAGGTCTGTGGAGCGGCTGTGAACTGCTGACGTTTTTCCAGCATGACTCTTTAAGCCAGGAAAAGCATTTCAGAGTCATAAAGCCCCAGGGGAGGGATAACCTCTGGCCATCCTGCAAAGTATGGCAGCGCAAACTCCCAACTCCACCAAAAGATGCATATGTAAATCACCAAAAGGAAAATAAAAACCCCAAGCTTACAGCAGTTGCAAGGTACTCCGAATCATGAGAGAAGCTAATATGAGTTACGGGACCATGCGAGAACTTGAACTCTTTGCAGCTGGAGTGAAGGGAAATGGCATCGAGGATGTAAACACTTCCATCAGTAAAACCAGCAGCCAGGAAATAACCTGAAAAGCATGCCAGAAAACTCTCAGGACACCATCGCTCCTCCCGGGAAGCCCAGTACTTGGCACACGGGGAGGTCACGAGGCCAGGATACCTTGAGGGTCATAGCACAAGCACTGGATGCCGGCCTCAGTGAATATCCTGCTAACGAGGTACTTGGTCTGCTGGTAGTCCCACACCTTCAGCAACCCACAGTGACTCCCCACAGCCAGGAGTGCCTGCCGGGGGTGACAGGCTACAGCATTCACAGCTTTCTTTGCCTCTTCCATGACTTTTTCAACGTTTGTCCTGTCTGTTGCAACATGGAGCACAGTTGCATCAGAGGTTGAAAGGATAAAGTTCCTGTTTAGTGTGAGAGAAACAGAATTTGATGAATCAGACTAGCTGGCTCGCATCCCTCCAAGCTATATTACACATCAGTCTCTTTTTGGCAACTTAGTTGGACAATCACTTATATTTTGCAATATGTAGACGCTTCTTGACCTGGAAGGCAGGTGGCACTTTGTATTCATGACCTGGTAAATCTCCACGGGGAAGACACTGGAGCCAGTTCCATTTTCTACTCGGGTAGGCAAGCCAGAAGATGAATGACATCTGTGTAGCTTTTGCCGTTTGCAAGTCACTGGTGTGTGAGACGGACAAATGAGCAATTGAAGATACTCTGAATAGTCTTTTCACATGTCTCCATGCCACCACTGTCCATGGCTCCATGTTGACAGCACAGCCACGGACAAGGTCAGAGGACAGTTTCTGTCCCACACCGCAGACAGAGCGGCTGCATCTGTTCCCTCAGCCACGCTGACTGTAACACAGCAAAGAGGGTCCCGCTGCATAATTGGTGGTGCGTAAAGCAGGCACCTGAATAATTATGCACATTACAGAACAAATACGCATAGCCGTCAGTCTGCCTGAAGACTGGGAGGGTGGGCCCAGTTAAAGGTCAAGAGAGGACCACAGAGAGACAGACAGACCTGCGCAGACAGACCTACGTGGTTGCATAAATGGGGAAACAGCAATCTCTTTGCTGGGCTGTGACAGCCATCGGGTTATGCACATCTGGCCTGGGCACTGAAGGATGCTGCACCTCTCCCATACCTTAGCTGGGCTCTACAGCCATACCTGATGCCACCAGCCTGGTGGGACGAGTGGGCTCAAGGCTTCCCCTTTGGTTTTTTTGCTTTTTGTGCTGCCCAGAGCAGCTGCAAGCAGCAGAAGCTGCAGCAGTGACCCAGAAAGAGAGATGAGACAACAGAGACCGACAGGGAAAACCAAACCCTTCCCCAGGGCACTGCTCCAGGCTGGAGAGGAATCTGTCCCACATGGCTCTTTGGAAAACACGTGCGGCTAAGGACAGACATTGCCAGGAGAGCCTTAACAGGGATGACAGACATATGGTTTGCAGGCTGGATTGAGCCACAGAACAGCTTCATCTGGCCTGCAGACTCCCTGTAAATCCTCAGGCACAGCTACGTCACACAGAGGGGCAGAGAGGGGCTGGTGACCAGGCTGGGGCTGCCCCAAGCTCCTGAGTCAATGTGGCACAAGCCAGCAGCACTGGTGCTCTTGCCCCTGGGGCAGTTTCTGCACCACCACTGCCCCAATTAGCTTGCCCAGCCATGATAAAATCTAACTGGAAATAGCCATCCATGGGAGGGGTTTAAGGGGGGGATTAAGGGGCCCAGCAGGAGCTGGTGGCTCGGCATTAGCACTGCCTGGTGTGCCAGGTACGTGACAGAGGAGCTGTGCACCCCAGGACCAGCTGATCTTCTCCGTGCCTGCTTTAAGACTTCTCTTGCCCTCACCAAGGCATCACATCGAGTTCCAAATTTAGGATGTGCTGGAGCCCACCCGCGTTTTGGCAGCCACTGGGAGATGCTTGGGGGCTGGAGGCAGAGAGGAGCTCCCCAGAAGATACCTCTTCCCCCCACCTCCAACTTGTCTCTGGTGGGCAGCTGACACAAACACCCAAAATGAAAATCTGCAGAGAAGTGGAATAAAGGAGCACATTCCCTCTCTGTCCTGCCCAGAAGCTTGGGTACAGGGTTGAAACCTGCTCCAGTCAAAGAAACATCCCATGGGGCAACTTCCAGCTGACCATCTTCCCTGCTTTCAAGACACAGGGCAAATGCAGGAGAAGGCCTGGATTTGTAAAGAGGCACTCACCTGGCAATGAAGGGCTGGCTGCTGGCGATGCCAGAGGTGGAGCAGGCTGGGGAGACATCAGGAGGAGTTTTGGAGAAGGAGATGGACTGAATGGGACCCACTTCACTGTGTATGTAGCAGGTGAGGAACTGCAGCTGCCCATTGTAGAATTTAACGTGACCTTTTACATCCCCTGTCACTATGCAGCTGTAAGGAAGGGAAAGCAAGACACTGATTGAGAGCTCCCGAATATCTCTTGGATCACATCCTTGGGCAGAAGCAAAACTCTCCCCCTTTTCTCTGCACAAGGGCATGAGAAGAGCCCCATACAGACGTGCAGAGGGAAAGCCCAGGGCTGTGGAGAAAACCCCAGGTTTTGCTGTGACCCTGGCGTCCCCTGCCCTGTCCCCAGGGCTGTCAGAGCGTTTGGTGGCTGTCTGCTCCCTCTGCCGGTAACGGCCGGGAGACCGAGCAAGAGTCATCCATGATCCTTTGTGACCATGGCCAACCCTGTGTCTGAGTTACCCCAGCAGAGCTGGAATCACGTTGGCAGGAGTTTGCAACCCTTTTTTTTTTTTTTTTTTTTTTTTTTTTCCAGCAGCCAAATTCGTTGCTGAAAAAAGCCAGAGCCATGTCTCATAAATCAGCAGCACTTTCCTGCATGAATTTGCCTGGTCCTTGCATGCTGCCAAGTGACTTAAATATGCAACATTTGGCTGCAGTTCATCAACGTTAGCTCTGTGGCTACAACGTCTAAGGACTGTACCTACAGCTACTGAAAACTGCTGTCCCGTTACCTCTCAAAGACCATGAGCACAGTAAGGCTGTCCTTCTGCACAGGCACCAGTTTGGTGGCCGTCATGTTGTGTGGCTTGACCCGCAGTTCCTTGGAGGGACTGGTGGAGGGACTGACCGTGTCCCACACCACCAGCTTCCCAGCCGAGGTGCCTGTCAGAGCTTGCGAGTTGTTAAAATGAAAAGTCGACTGGCTGAATTGTCCCACTACGGTGTTGAAGGTCTGCAGAGAGAGCAGCAAGGTCATGTGTTAAGCCAGGGTGCTAGTTCTTCCCTCCACAAGCAGAGATGCTCCTGCTTGGCCCCTCCACATAATATTCCCTCCCTGTCCCATGGCATGACCACCAAAGGAGGGGATGCAGTGGGACATCTCTCTGGAGAGAGCTCCCCTCCTGACCTCAGCTCAGGCAATCCTGGCTTGTCCTCTTAGGAACCCAAGGGGGAGAGGATAGAGATGTGGCCACTGTTTTTGTTTAAGGAGATGGGAAAGGACAGTGCTGCTTCCAGGAGCAAAGCCAAGAGAGTGACATGCTGTGGGTCCCCCCTACCATGCTCACCTCATTGCTCAGGAGCGGTGTACTGTACTCCAGACCAGCATCACCCTGGGGAAAGCAGAGAAAACATCCGGGACGAGCATTTTGTAACAGTGACGGCATGTCCCTTCCTCATTTTCTGGGCACTGGCCCAATGTTGTGGTGACAAAAGCAGGGTTCCTGGGGCAAAAAGACTCCCAGACCTTCCAGACACACAAAACACCCTCCCTTCACCCGCTCTTCTTCCAAAATCTGCTGACCAGCACACTGCCTCACTAGTGTGCAGCCCCCCTCTCTGGGATTGTGTCTGGCACCATAAATGCAACTTTCCATTGTTGGTCCCTACTTACCCACAGATAAAATATCACCTGGTTTTTGCTGTTGCTGACAAACTCATAGGAATTTTGGGGGTTAAAAATGACATAATCCTGAAATTAAAAGGTGAGAATCTCATTAATGTTGAGCCAAGCAATGCTTTCTGGTTGTTCTTTCCTGCAAAACATCTGCTTTTACCCAAAACCCACTTTACCACCTCCACTGAACTGAAAACAGAGGTCAAATTCCCTGTGAAACACCAGAGCTGTGCTCTCTACTCTGCAAGAGAGGACAATCCAGCAGGGCTGTGGGCTTTTCCTGGCCAGTGCCAGGGCTGTGGTGGTAGGGCATCACACCAGGGCCCCCTCCACGGCCCATGGCTGTTGGGCAGCAGAGAAGCAGTGATAACAGCCCCAAGATGCTCCACAGGGACAGGGTGTGATCCTGTCTCCCATTCCCAACCAGCATCTACCTGCAGCCCTGTACTGGATAGGACAGAGGTGCAGTAGGTGAGGATGGGGCTGCTGAGTCCCATCCCTCTGTACTCCTTGGCCACCATCACTCACCTGATGTCCAAACTCAGGCCTCAGCTCTGTGCTGCATGTGGGTTTCTCTGTGGGCAAAGTCCACTTCCAAACACAAACTCTCTGGCAGAGAAGGAAAAAACAGGGGACATTGTTGTCTTAGGGAAGCCAGGTGAACCCCATTCCCCCCAGCTCCGAGGGATGGGGGAGGGGATATAAAAGACTGAAACAGGATAAATCCAGCATAGCCTGGCAGCAGAGAGCTTAATTTTAGGGAAAAAAAATGCTAAAAACTACTGCAATGAAAGTGCATTGGGGTCAGAAGCCTTTATTGCAATTTAAGATGCATTTCCTTAACTCCACAGCATTCCCTTGAATGAAATCCAGGTTTGTCTTCCAATAGCTCAGCAGAACCAAGCCATCACTCTGCAAACCTGCTCCACCTCTCTTCTGCTCTCCCCATCCGAATCCCCTCCCTCCCATTCACTGCACTAGGAACAACTTCCAGGGATCTATCCCGCATGGCTAACAAAGAGGAGATATTTTCTTTACCTGCACCGTACCAGCACTAATGGTCACCAAATACTTTGCATCCTGGGAAATGGCAATAGCACTGACCCCATCCTCCGGGTGACTATCAAAGATGGTGCGCACCGGTATCCTATGGAGAGAAGTCCTTGTGGGCTAAGGCAGCACAGGGGGTTCCTGGCAATTGCTTGGCAAAATGTGTGGAACAGCCCAGCCCAGGCTGTGTGGTGGTGGTTGGGAGGGTGTCTCCAAATACTGGTGCTGTCACAGGAGCAGCCAGCACCATGGCTGATGGTCAACATCCTCCCCATCCCTTCCTCCCAAGTTAATGGTTCTGGGAAACAACTCACCAGTGGTCTTTTAAGAAAACAATATTACAGCTTGGAGACATGGTGTACTTAGCCTGGGAGAGCTTGGTCCCATCTCAGTGTTCCATGGATGTGGGTGATATGAGGACAATGAAGCCCTCAGTTCGGTTTTTGGCTCCTTTGCTGCTTTACCCCATCCCCATGTTTCTCCCATTTCACTCTCAGCTGAGGCTGAAGTCAGTCCTAAGAGATGTACTGGACATAAGAAGAATCCAAAGAGGAGGTTCCTAGGAGCTTACCCAGAGTATGAGTCCCACACGATGATCAGAGCATCTGGCCCTTGGTCAGCGGTTGCAACCCAGCGCCTGTCTTCACTCACACACAGGCAAGAAATGACATTTGTGTGGCCCTGGGGAAAGAGAAGCAGGAAAGTGCCTCGGAGGCTCCAGACCCAGTGGCTCTTTAAAGCATCCATCAAACCACTTTGCTCATGAGCTCCCATTGTCTTCCCTCCCACAGGTTCTCCACTCTCATCCTTCCAGCCCAACTTTTGCATCCCATTTTTCACAGGCCCTTCTGAGCCTGTCACCCTGTCCCTGTGCCTTGCTCTGGCTGTGGCTCCCCAGGCTGAGGAGCAGTGGAGAGGAGGGGGCCACAATCCATGTGCCACTCGCCACCACCACTGCAATCCAACACAAAGTGCCTTTCACCAACAGATACTGGGAATGGCAACAGGCACATGAGCGAAACAACGCGCTCTTACGCATGGGCTGCTCCTCAATTCACTTACTGGTGTCCCCTAAGCATCCTCATACCACAAATGTATGGAGCACCCACACGGTGTAGCTGCCACGGCAGCCGTGGCAAAGACCATGGATCTCTCCAGCTGTGAGCACACAGAGGACACTGAGAAAAGAGATGGAGGTAGAGAATCCAGGAGGATGAGGGAGAAGATGTGTGCCAGACCTGTAGGTGGTACTGCCTGTTCCCCAGGATGTCGTGGATGACCACTGTGTGGGAAGAGATGTACAGGAGCACCCGGTCCTCCCCGTCCATCAGGCAGTGCACGCCCAGGCTGCTGTTGTAGCCAAACACCCAGGAGAGGCTCTGCAGGGAAGAGACACTCCTGGCTCTTAGTGGTTGCAACAAAAAAGCCACAGGAGGTCTCAGGGGTGATGAAAGAGAGCTGGGCAAGAGTGCCAGGTGCTGTGTGGAACATCGTGGTGGCACTGTGCCTGTTGATACTCACGAGGGGGTGAATTCTGGTCTGTTTGTCCTCCTGGAAGAGCATCCCTGGTGTGGCTGCCCATACCAAGCTGGCAGAACCATCACGATGGTCATCCTCCCTGCTCCTCTGCTGTGTTTCCTGCTCCTTGTAGCCTGAGAAAGGGTTGGAAATGTCTCCCTTGGGCTCAGGCAGGGTGGCCTCCAGTAACAATGTCCCAGTCGTGTCTCCCCCCAGTGCTGTCCTTGAAGCATCTGTGCCCAGGTGCTGGGCAACGTACCTGGGATCCCTGAAGGAGACCACAGGACACCCAACGGTGCATCTGCTCCAGCATCCTCTGGTGCTCCTTCCTTCTCCTCAGGAGCACCAAGGGGGTCCTTGGAAAGAGAGGTATGTTTCAGTGGATGCCAGCTTCAGGAGCCCTGGACTGGTCTGGCTGTGGGCTGCCCTGCAACTGGTGGGAATGGACCCCAGCACACCTCAGATCCAACCTACATCACTCTCAGGTCAGGCCCCAATACCAGGATACAGCTCTGCTCCTGTCCAAACTGCCTATGAATTTGTACTCAGGGAAGAAATACCATGGAAAAATTCCCACCAGTTGCTGTTTCTCTTTCTGCACATCTAATCTTGTTCTCTTTGCACCTCCACAGCAGCCCGTGTCTCACACCAGAAGCTCTTCCAGGCAGATCTTATTGCCCAGACTAAGATGCCCAAGTTTCTCCTCTAGAACTAATATATAGATCCTTTGAAGGCAAAAAGCCTGGCATTTTTGCTGTCCATCCCCTAATTATTCCCCATACAATGGTCATTGATCACTGCAACGGGGGACACAGTAGCAGGCTGGAGAGGGAGTGATACCAAACTGAGGTTCACAACAGGGGAATCAGGTCCCAGAACTGGGGTTGAGGTGGCTGCAAAGGACTCTCCAGCAATCCCAACTCTACTGGGATTAAGCTTGGTTTTGGGATCCACATCAATTTTTGTCTCTCCCCATGGGGCTACTTGATTTTCCATGGCAATCTCTCATGCAAGGTATAAACCTCAGTTGGACACCATTTCTGTTTCCGTGGGAGGTAAGATAACATTTCACCCAGCACAGGAACAAGGCTGGGTTCCCTCCTGCTCATGTAACTCTCAGGCAGCTCAAGTGCTCAGCAAATATTGATGGCTGGACTGAGACTGCACAGTGATGCTGCATCCACTGAGCCCTAGTCCTGGAGCTGGGGGCTCTGCTTCCTTTAGGGCTTGCTCATGGGCCCTGCTGGGCAGACCTTGCATGGTGTTGCTCTCACCTGCTTAGGCATCATGGCCACCTCCTGAGCTGTCTGTCCCTCCTGGGACATCTCCATGGTCTCACTGCTTACTCCTGTTCTTCCCCGAGTTGTCTCCTCTGGTGTAACTTCACTTGACCTGACATCCTCACCTTCACCCTCCTTCCAGGGAGCTGGGGTGCAGAGATGCTCCGAAATACTTCACTCGCCACCCAGGGTTTGGCTGCACAGCGATCTGGAATTTGAAACAGCAGGAGGCAGGGGCACACATGAAGCTGGGAAACACATCTCAGAGCACTTCTTCACCTCCAGTAATACTCCTGCCAAGCAGAAGCCAGACCAGTACAGCCCCTGTTACTCCAGCTGCGACCAGGCTCCCTCCCAGTCTGCTGCACTGGGCATGGACATTTCCCCTCAGATGGGGTTTTGTCACTGTCCCCATAAACAGCAGGGCTGCCCCTGGGCAGCAGCTGTTCCACCTCTGTCTCCACAGGTCTGGATTTGAGCTACCACCAAAACTTTGGGCACAGAAAGCTTTCCCAGGAGTGGGAATGGGGGACCAGGGAAAAACCCTCCCTCCAGACCAGGCACACAGGACGGGTGCTCAAGGACAGTTGCAGCCCCACAGCTCTCACCAGGGCCACCGCAGAGCTGTTCCCAAGCCCCCTCCAAGGCTTTGGTGGCTCCCCAATTGTCCCTGTCCTCCCGCTGCCCTGAGAGACCCCCTCCGGGGACCCCACAGCTCACCGTCACACCAGTCCCTGCTTCTGTTTGCCTCCGACCGCCGTTCCCAGGCAACGGCTGCACCAACGGCTGCACCGGCCGCCGCCAGCGAGAGCCCGGAAAGCACCGGGGGGAGACGGGGGGCTGTACAGGGAGAGAAGGGGGGACCCTCCTCCTCCCCCACCCCCAACTGCCACGGAGGGACAGTGCTGTCCCCCTGCCCAAGGCAGGAACCTGGTTGGGGGAAGGACATTCACCCTGCCCAGGCCTAAACCCTGCTCATAGAATCATATGGGGTTGGAAGGGACCTCTGGAGGTCATCTCATCCAACCCCCTCGCTGGAGTGGGTCTAGTTAGAGCACATTGCACAGGAACGTGTCCAGGCGTGAATGTCTCCATCGTGGTTGTGATGAAACCCCTCCAGCATGGCCAGACCCCTTGGAGACCAAACCCTCACCCTCCCTGGGGAACAGGATGACAGATTTTTACCCGAATGCCCCCCGCCCAGGGGGTCGTAGGCATCTTCTGCTCCCTTGGCAGCCCTGAGCAGGACAAGGGGAGTCAAAGCAAGAGAAATCAGCCTCCAGCCACCACCAGGTCCCCCCTGTAGTCCCCAGCTCTATGCCAGGGTGGCACTTGCACAGGGGATCCCATTCCTAGGATTCACTCCGAGCTCTCCCCTTTACCACCCAGATAACCAGCTCTGAGCACTCCTACCTCTTGACTTCAGCCTTGCTGTTAAACTCAAATAATAACAATTTCTAAATCTAATTTGTTTTTCCTTCTGCCCAGCAAGAGCCCCGTATCCTGCTGGGAGATGAAAGGAGTTTTGTTATCAGCTCAATTATCTCCTCGACCTGAAGAGGCTGCTGCCCGGAGATAGGACATCCAAAGTGCTCTCAGCTCCTCCTCTGTGGCTCAACCCGCTGCTTCGAATCGGGGCAGTTTCATGGTTTCAGGAGCAGGGATCTGCACCTGTCTCTGCTAGGTGCAAGAAGGCTGCCTCGTTCAGTGCATCGGCTCCCGCACATCCAGCTTGTTCAGACACCGTGCTTTTCATTCCAGGCAACATCATCTCGGACACATTCCCTGATCTTATGGGGTACGGGGAGTCATCTCTACCCTCCGGGACCAAAATCCTCTTTATTCTGACTGAGAGCAGCTCCATCTCTGTGGCAGAGGTTTGAGCGTGGTCTAAGAAGCTCAAAGTTTACCTACCCACAGCAGGTTTTGCAACATAATCTGTGTTTATTACACTTGTTGGGATCTTTGAACCTGTTCTAGTCAGGACACAGAACTGGAGGGGCTGGGGATGCAGCGTTTGGGATGTAGAAGTGTGTCCCCTCACGCTACAAAAGCCTTACAGAGCTGAGACAGGGTCTGAAGCCTTCAACACCCTCCACAGGGAAAGGAAAATGAGCTCCCTGAGACCAGGGATTAACCCGACTGTCGGGGCTGGACTGACCCCCTAACCTCATTTCAGGAACAGTACAGAAAGCTGGGATTTTCTAGATCATTTCATCCCAGGAGGCACAAACTCAAAGGCCTGGAAGGACACATCCCATGGCTTTTCTTCTCCTGGATTGGTATGGAGGCCCAGATTCACCTGCGGCTCGGGTCAAAGCTAGCCACAGCTGGGATAACCAGACACATTTCCATGTACACACGGCCAAGGCCAGCCCTGGTCTGACACTTCAGCTGCCCATTGATACCCAGTTTATCAACATACTTACACTTACAGGTTTTAGAGGGACAGAAGATGCAGACAGCCACATTTAGAAACTGCAGCAGCACCTACAGGTGCAAAAACCCCTTTCGAGAAAAACAAAGCTCACAAACCTGTTAAAACAAGAATCCTTAAATGCACGTTGTATGTAAGTCATTTGGCACTGTGGTCCCACCAGAGACTCAGCCTCTTACAGAATGACCCCACGAGGGTACTTACCTTGTAACTACAGATGTGGACACCCCACTGCTTCTCAGGGGGATTTGACAGTGGCTTTAGGAGCTGCAGTGGCCTTTGTGGGTCACAGCACCCAGGGTAGGTCAGAAGTACAGGTTTAGCTTCAGAATTTCTCTGGTGAAGTGAGGTAGGATGCACATGAGACAGAGGGTCCTAAAACACATCCCATTCTTAGTTATTCCTCAAGAAAAGAGATGGGAGGGAAACGGTGACATGTTTTAGCCCTTTTAACATGATTTGAAAGGCCAAAATGTGAATAGCTAAGACACACCAGGGTAAAACTGTGTTTGATGTGGATTATCTAGACATAATCTCATCTGAGGAACACTGCCCTGGGATGCTACAGCAGCACTTCCCCCACAGCACCAGGAATCACTGAGCCAGGAGCTCTGCTTTGAAGCTTCACCCATTCAGCGAGAAGCTGCTCCGTCGGACCGTCCACTGGAACAGACACTTGACATATCAGAAGGGTAAACCTCCTCCATTTAACACAGAGCTCTGGGGTTTAGTCCACTTTTTCAGCCTATTGCAGGTCTGGTTAATAACAATTATAACGAAATTCCTCATTGTGTGTGATGTGTTACTTATGCCACATGTGCTGATGAAGCCCCAGTGAAAGACTCGCCCCTTTCCTGGGCTTCAGCTCTGGAAGGCCAAGGGGTCACAGTATTGTGTCTGTGCAGATCTGTGTTTAATCCAACCAACTTGGCCCACAATTATTGTCCAAAATAATAACTTCTACCAGAATGGAGAGAGGTAATACTCTGTTTTATTGTCTCTGAAGAGTATTTTTGCAATTCAACTGGAAACAAACTTATGACAAACCAGTCATCCCAGAAATCCCCTTGAAGAGTTCATACACCCCAAAATCAACTACCACAAATTAAAAAAAAAAAAAAAAACCAAAGAAACATCCAAACCAAAATTTAAAAAGTCATCAAGTTAGGAGTACTTTTAACAGGAACACATAAAATACTAAAAGTAAAGCAAAGTAGAATTATAATCCTTATGTCATGAACTTAAAATAATTAAGTGTTCCAAAAATTGTTTTATCATGTTCAGTGACTTCAAAAGTTGTGGCAACAGAGGGAAAATAAAATATCAAACTGCATATTTCTTGGCTGTGATCTGCTATTACAGACACCAGAAGTGCTCCAGGACTTTTAAGCATATTACAAGATGTTTAGTGAGGAATTTTAAAGGGGGAGAATTTTAAAGGAGGAATGCTCTATTATCACCACTTAAGAGCATTTAACACTCTTTGGTGTGTGTCAAGGTAAGTTTGGGTCTCCCTGTAGCCTCATTCCAAACAAACAAAAGGTGTAACAGATGAGAAGGCCTGTCTTGCAACTCTGCAACCTACTGCTGCTGAACCAGTGCAATTCTGAACTGCAGCCAGACCTTACTCCAGCAGAACCTCTTCAGACTCAGAGCCTGGCACATAGAGGTCACAGCCTCTGAAACACCTGCTTCAGCAAAAACACATGGGGAATTTTTCAAATCAGAGTCCAAAAAGCAGGCACAAGCTTCAGATTTATTATTTTCCAAGCAATGGTCATCTTTGCAAGGGAATGATATTGCAGCTGCAAAAGAAGAGGGTAGAGGGAAACATTAAGGTCTCAGTTCTCAAAGAAGCACAGAAGATCTGACATGGCATGCGTCAGATCCACCACAACCCTCCTCTATTGGTTTCCTCTACCAGACAAACTGCCCACTGAGATCTTCCTCCCTGTCCTCATGTTTGATACAGCTCATCCCCCAACATCACTGTGCAAAACTGTCAGCCTCCAGCTCTCAGCCAGTACCCTCCAGTGAAATAATCCCCCAGGGTGGGCAGCAGCACACGCTGAGAGCAAAGCAGAGAGCTGGAAACCTGCTCTGAGCTGGGTGAAAGCCTCACCCGTTCTGGTGAGTGAAACAGCAGCTTACCCCAGGAGGCCCTTCCCGGCCCAGCGCTTCGGAATCAGCCCCACGTGCACTTTTTTGCCACTGCGGAGCACAGTCACGCTCAGGGGTCTCTGCAAGGGAGAAAAAAAAAAAAAAAAAAAAAGAATAAGATATGGCAACTTTTCATCACCAAGTCATCCCTCTTCTTTCTTTTGCTGAAACACCAGAAGAACAAAGAAGCTCTTCTTCAGCAGCTCCCATTCCCACCCCCCATGGCTAGATCTGAAAGGAGGGAGTATTTGGTGTGGAGACATCTCCAGGAGGTCCCTCACTTCCACTATAAAGCATTTGATGGCTGTGGCAGCTTTTTTGTCCTGTCCATGAAGGTGGCAGAGCAATGCAGCCTGCAGCTGCAGGGAGTCCACAGGGGAGAACAGACATTGTGACGCTCACAGCAAAGAGCAGAGACCTCTAAGCTCTCTTCTATCCAGCAGGAATTAGCCCAATGGTGTGAGACAACAGGGCTACAACAGCACAGACTGGATCTCAGACTGTTTCTGACATGGAAATGATAATCCCAGAGATTGAAGTTCCACAGCAAAAGCTGTGGCTAGCAGAGATGGGCAAGAGAACGCCATCACAGCAGAAGTGAGCTCACCCCTTCGCTGTGCTGCACCACCATGGCGATGTTCTGCAGGTTCTGGAAGTTGTTTATGTTGACAGAACCAAACTCCACAATCTCATCATCGACCTGAAGTCCCTGGGTAGAGACAGAAGAGAGAAGATGTGCATCCATCTTCTCCAAAGACAGGTAACACCACAGGAACATCACCCTTCACACCACCACGTGCAGAGAGGTGCATTATGACACCGTTCTCACCATTCAGCAACTGCACTACTTTACACCCTCTCCATGTCCTTAGAGAAGAAAGTACTCACTCCTCTGTCCTACTTCATGAGGAGAGAAATACTGAGGCTAGAATGGCCAGTAAGGCCTTGCAGGAGCTGAGAAGGGAGTACTCATCTCATTCCTGCACAGCGACAGCACATCTCAGTGTGACAAAACAAAAAAAAAAGCGGGGGGAGGAGAATCCTAATCAACCCCCAACTTATTCCCACTTATTAACATTGGCTACGTTTTCTCTCTGTATCCAGAAGAAGCCTTCCCCATGGGCTGTCAGACCCCACCAACTCACCGAGATACTTGCAGGAGATCCTGGAGTCACCGCGTTCACTTTGGCAAACGCCTGTGGCAGGCTCTGGGCCTGGCTCATTGCCTCGGCCAGCGCCTCTGCCTCATCCCTGGCCTGCTTCTCCTTCTCCCGGGCGTGCAGCTGGTGAAGAGCTTCCTCCACCTGCTTCATCAGGGCCTTGTGATCATTCTGCAAACCTGTGGGAGACACCATTAGGACAGAGGGAGCAGGAACAAGTTACACCTAAGGGTTCTTTCTCAGCACACACCCTCCTCTGAAGCTGTTCTGGGTGTCTCGGATCCCAGCTGTGACCAACAATAACCTCTGGTGGTGTATTTGCTGAGTGCTGGCACCAACCCTGCTCACACAGCCCAGCAGATGTTTATCAGTAGAAGTCAGACACAGAGAAAACCACTCTACAAGTTTTGGTAAACATGCAAGAAAGCTGAGCGTGGAGGCCTATGGTCACCTAGAAATCATCGAGTCTTTTTTTCCATCAAGTCACTTATGTAGAGCAAAAGCCGTTCCCAAAAAATAGGGCATGGGGTAAGCCTGGGAAGAAATAAATGCCAAGCTATTTTTTACCCAAAGTTTACTCAACAAATACCACAAAAATGCTTTGCTGTATTTTGTGAATCCCAAAGGGCTCCACAGCAGAAGCAGTATTTCAGTGCTGCTGCAACAGCACATGGAGAAAAGCATTTTACTGACTGAGCCGAGCCCCATCGCTGCGAGCACTGAGCCAAATACCCAAAAAACAAACTCCCAGCAACCCTGTGGTTGTTTTTTGGTGATTTTTTTTTTTTTTTGAAGAACCATGATGAACAGGCAGAACATGGTGCTCTAGCCACTTAAATGGTTGTACTGTCCAAGAGGGCTAATGGGATCCTGGGCTGCGTAGGGAAGAGTGTGGCCAGTAGGTTGAGGGAGGTCATTCTCCCCTTCTATTCTGCACTGGTGAGGCCACAAATGGAATACTGTGTCCAATTCTGGGCTTCCCAGTTCAAGAGGGACAGTGAACTACTGGGGAGAGTCCAGCAAAGGGCAACAAAGATGATTAAGGGATTCCTGATGAGGAAAGGCTGAGAGAGCTGGGACTCTTTATCCTGGGGAAGAGAGAACTGAGGGGAGACCTTATCTATGCTTATAAGTATCAAAGGGCAGTTCAAGAGAGGATGAGGCCGGACTCTTTTCAGTGGTTCCCAGTGACAGGACGAGGGGCAACGGGCACAAGCTGGAACATAGGAAGTTCCACTCAAATATGAAGAAGTACATTCCAGTGAGGGTGCCAGAGCCCTGGCAGAGGCTGCCCAGGGAGGTTGTGGAGTCCCCTTCTCTGGAGATCTTCAAGCCCCTCCCGGATGCCGTCCTGAGTGCTGTGCTCTGGGCAGCGCTGCTTTGGCCGGGGAGTTGGGCTGGATGATCTCAAGAAGGTCCAACTCCAACAATTCCGTGCTGCCGGTCGTGTCCTCCCCTGCCCCGCCCCAGTTTTTGCTGATTCATTCCTGCTGGAGGGGACGCTCCCAGCCCCGCGGCTCCCCGGGCCGGGCCGGAGTCCCCTCTTCCCGCCGGACCCCCGGTTCCCCCCGCCCGCCGCCGGTCCCCACTCACAGATGATGTTGTGCCGGGCGGTGCGCACTTGGTAGAGGTCGATGTCGTCGCGGGGGAAGCCCTCAGCGTCCACCAGCGGCTCCTCCATCCCGACGCCCTTTTGCTGTGAAGGGAAGAGGCCTCCGTGAAGGCTGCGGCCTGGCCCCGAGTCCCGCCCCCGTCTCTCCCCGCCCCACTGACCCCCTCCAGCAGCTCGTAGTAGGCCTTGATCTGCGCCTCCACCTCGTCCTTCCGCTTCACCAGCTGCTGCACGTCGCTGATGGTGATGGGGGGGCGGCTGCCGCCGGGCTGCGCCATGGCCGCCACCGGCCCCGGCACCACGCGACGGGCGCCGACAAATCACGTCACTGGAGGAGGGGCGTGTCCGCTGCACGCTCCGCCCACCGGGGGGGTTGTGTGTGGGCGTGGTTAGCGCTGGGGGCGTGGTCTGAAGAGGGGGCGGGGGCAACGGGGAGGGCGCCGCCGCGGGGTGACACGGAGCGGTGGGGGTGACGGGGGATGACAGGGGTGACTGGGGGTGACAGTGCTGTGAGGGGGGGGAGGGGGGGCGCGGCAGTGGCGGTGCGAGGAGGTGACAGAGCAGTGGCGGTGACACAGGGTGACACGAGGTGACACAGGTGTGAAGGTGCCATGGGGGGGGGGCTGGAGCACAACAGTGGTGGTGTGAGGAGGTGGCAGCGGTGTTAGTGACACTGGGTGACACAGCGGTGGCAGGGCCAGTGGTGGCACAGCACTGTGGTTGCCGGGTTCTACAGCCGCGGTGGCCCCACAGGGTGACCCTGTCCCTCTCTGGTCCCTGCCCCAGTGTGCTTGGAGGGATGGTAGATGGCTGTCCCCCCCCGGGGTGTGTGGCAGCAGGGGACACATAAAGATGGATGAGAAATCATTTGAAACCTGGATGAAATTAGAAAGTCTGTATTGACTGAGTACAAATTAAGAGCCATTGAATATGTTCATGGATCCTTTTCTAGTGAGCAGGCTGTTGAGTTACTGAGATACGGTTCCTGGGCCGGACCCCAGCTCAAGGCAATAAAGGCTTTACAACATAAAATAGTGACAGTTCCAGCATCAAAAATGGTTAATATTCTCAATTGTTTCATATTCAGTAAAGATAAACTTATTGCCCCTGAAATCTTAGCATCCAACATTGTTGATGCTCAGAATTATCGCCTGTCACAGCTGACACCCACCCAAGCCCCCTGTGCTTGTCCTCCCCAGTCTCACCAGCTGCTCCAGTTGACCACCACTGACGGCCACAGGGTGCACGTGCTGGTGTGTCCCCCAGCAGGGCTCCCTCCTGCCCTTCCTCCTGCTGCCCTCACAATTTGGGGACCCCTGCAGCACTGGGCTCACTATGGATGAAGGTGACACCACGTGGCCTCAGGCCCGGACACTGTAGGACCCTGCACACAGCCAAATCATCCTGACAGATGGGCACAGGAGGGGACATGTCCACGTGAAGGGGTGAATGTCCCCTGGGGCAGGTGGGCGGGCTGGGAGAGGATGTGCTGCCGTGGTTGCATCACCCCACCATGGACCTGGGGAGGTTTCACGGTGGGGTTGGCAGGTTCCTGCACCGTTGAGCCTTGCACGCTCGCACGCTCACCACCCGCCACGTTTAGCCCTGCTGTGCTGGGGGCAGGAACACCATCAACCCCAAGAGACAACTGTGGAAAAGCCACCCACGGAAAGATGCCAGCACTCCTTTCCACACTGGGGTGCTGCTGCCTATCCATCAGTCCTTTGGGACACCTGCCCCCACAGCTGAAGTCACAGCTCACCCCTGCCATAAAACACCCCACTTTCGACTCCCTGCACAAGCCCAAACATGGGGCTGAGCCCTCTGCCTCAAAACAGGCAATTCCCAGCCCAAACTGCACTGTTCTGGGTTGCAAACGCTTTGGGTTGGGGGTGGGAGAAGGTGGGGCCGAGGAGGAGCTTCCCCAGTCCCACCACTATATTAAATGCTTTGGTGGACTTGCTCTCTCTTTGCCACTGTCACATCACCAGGACACAAAAATGGTGAGGGACAGCGATGGAAATTTATTTTAATGGCCAGGGCTCAACAGCACGGGACAACTCGGGAGCTTTATGGGGTTTAATCTCTGCTTGAATTTGGACTTTTTAGCACCACAGTGTTAGAAGTGGTGTAGAAGAGCTGTTCCTCATACACCGACCTTTGGACTTGAGCTCCCTGGGGGCTGAGGTACCTTCCTGACCTGCTAACATCTCTCTTTTCTGCTTCTCTCTTTCAGACGTCTTACACAGACAAGGGAGAGAAGGTAAGAGCTGCTTCGTGTCCTCAGTCCTGCCCCACTGCCTGGTGTGAAACACCAGCCCTGTTCATGCAAAGAATATTCGTTCTTTACTCCTTGATTACCCGGTAAAATCAGAAGTAAAACTGGTCTTTGGCTGGGCCACACAGGAGTGGTTTCTCATTGCAAGTAACATTAACAATGGAAATCTTTTCGTTTCCCTTTTCTTTGTGGCTTGGGAGGAGAACGAGGAATGGGAGACGATGGGTATTTCCCAGCTAACCCCAGTGCCTGAGCAGAATCCTCAAATGTTCCAACTTTTCTTTCCCAATGCTGCACCTATTCACCACGTTTTTCCCCTGTAAAGTGCTTTCCAAACCACTGGTGCACATCGTGGCCGGGTGCCCGGGTTGGACGGTGGTGGGGAACAGAGAGAAGGGGGGTTTGTCCCAGCATTGGCTGTTGTGTAAGAGTATTTTGAGGGAGAATTAATCTTTAACATGGCAAGGTCCACTGCGTTTGCTCGTGGGCAGCTTGGGGGGAGCACTGGGGGCACCAGGACTGACCCAGTCCCAGGAGAGCTGGGGCTTGTCACCTTCCACCCCACAGAGCAGGATCCTGAGGGACATGACTATAAAGTGCTTTGGAAAATGGGGGCAGCGGGTGGGGTTTCACCCACTTAATTTCAACACATTTGGATGAGACACATTTGCAGGGTCACAGCTGCCCCTTCTCCCTGCTCCGGAGAGGAGCCATGCTCCGGGAGAGGCTGTGGTGGTGGCTCTCAGCCCTGTTTTCCCCTTCCCTTTAGCACGCACGAGGCCGCTTCATCCATTTCCACTCCATCACCTTCTGGGTCGGCAATGCCAAGCAGGTGAGAGGCTGTGGCCAGCTGGGCACGTGTAACGGTGGGCACTGGCCGTGCTGGGACAGGGCGGCCGCTCGGGTTATTGGCTGCCAGGGGGGCGGTTCATCCCAGCAACCCCCCGGGTCGGGGCCTGTCGGCACGGCCTCCTCTGATGGCCTTGGGGGGCTTGCGCAAGGTGAGGGGCGGCTGCCCGGGGGTGTGCACAGGAGGGCGCCTGGAGAATGTCAACCCACACGTGCGGCAGGGCTTGAGCTGCAGCCACCAGCCTGCAGTGAGAATTGTAGAATCATTGAATCATAGAATGGTTTGGGTTAAAAAGCACCTTAAAGATCATCTTGTTCCTACCACCTACCTTGGGCAGAGACAGCTCCCACCAAACAAAGTTGCTCAAAGCCCTATCCAGCCTGGCCTTGAATCCTTCCAGGGATGGGGCAGACACAGCTTCTCTGGGCAACCTGTTCTAGTGCCTCATCACCCTCACAGGAAAAAACTTTTTCCTAATATCTAATGTAAATCTTCCCTCTTTCAATTTAAAACTGTTCCCCCTCATCCTATGGCTTCACTCCCTCATGAAGAGTCCATTCCCATCTCTTCTGGAGCCCCTTTAGGAACTGGAAGGGGCTCTAAGGGGAGCCCCGTGGGAACTGGGGATCACAGCTTCACCCTAAGTGGCTCTTGCCCACCCACAGGCTGCGTCCTACTACTGCAACAAGCTGGGGTTCGAGGAGCTGGCGTACCGGGGGCTGGAGACCGGCAGCAGAGAGGTGGTCTCACATGCCATCAAGCAGGACAAGGTAAGGGGGCTGATGCACTTCACCAGGGTGGAGGCTGGGGGGAGACAAAACCTGTTGGCAGCAATTAAACCCCACGCCTGTGGTGCATCTGCCCATGTCTCCATCCCTCGCTTGTCCTCCTCTTCCTCGCCAGATTGTGTTTGTTCTCTCATCCGCTCTCAACCCAGGGAATGAGGGTAAGTGCTACCGGGGGGGAACAGAGTGGGAAATGGCCGTGGAAGCGCAAAGCCTCTCTGCTCATGTTTGTGGGTGCTCTTGCTCTGGGCAGAGATGGGGGAGCACCTGGTGAAACACGGTGATGGGGTGAAGGATGTCGCCTTCGAAGTGGAGGACTGTGACTTCATCGTGCAGGTAGGCAGCCCCTCTGCTCCCTCCTGCACGGCCCCCCAAAACAGCAAGAGGAGGCAGAGAAGGGCCTGGGGACATCTTCCCTTGGTCTGGGGGAGCTATGGCAGGAGAGGGTCTCTATCTTTCTACCCAGAAAGCCAAGGAACGTGGAGCTGTGGTGGTGAAAGAGCCCTGGGTGGAAGAGGACAAATTTGGGAAGGTGAAGTTTGCCGTGATCCAGACGGTAAGTGGCAGAGCAGCTGCAGAGGCTGAGCCCCTGCACCAGAGCAGGGTCCATAGGGGCAGGCTGGACCCAGGAGGTCCTTGAAAAAACAGGGCCACCGCACAACCACTTTCCCCTCTCTTGCAGTATGGTGACACCACCCACACCTTGATAGAAAAGCTCAACTACAAGGGCCTTTTCCTACCTGGGTATCATCCACCCCTCTTCAAGGACCCCCTGCTGCCGAAGCTGTGAGTACTTTCCAGAGGATCCTGCCTGGCTCTTTGCCATTGTGTATTGGTTGAACGTCCCAGCAAGGAGCCAGCCAGGTCCCTGTCACCTTGCCCCAAAGCCCATCATGTGGTGGTGTGCCCCCAAGCCTGGCTGAGAGCCACCCCTGGCTTCCCCCTGCAGACCAAGCGGCAAGCTCAACTTCATTGACCATGTTGTGGGGAACCAGCCTGACCTCCAGATGGTCCCGGTGGCAGACTGGTAAGAGTGAAGAGGGCTGGTGGGAGGTGGGATGAAGCAGCAGCACTGCTCTGCTGGTCTGACATCAGTGGCTAAGGCTAATTAAGCCAGAGGTTCATTAGTGTGTGGATGGAATGAGCGACTTGACTGTGCACTTTGTGACCTGGGCAGGTACCAGAAGAACCTGCTCTTCCACCGCTTCTGGTCAGTGGATGACAAGCAGCTGCACACTGAGTTCAGTGCCCTGCGCTCCATTGTGGTCACCAACTATGAGGAGACCATTAAGATGCCCATCAACGAGCCGGCGCTTGGCAAAAAGAAATCCCAGATTCAGGTGAGCAGATGCTGGTGGTTGATCCATCAGGTTGCCACCGTCTTCAGCGGGGCTTTGGTGAAGGAAAAGGGACCAAGGGGTCAGTGATTCAGAGCTGGCACAGACATGCTTTGCTAATGTGGCTGCTGGAAAGCAGTCCTGGCGCTGCTCAGGTCTGCCAAGGGCTGTCAAACTCTGGAGCGCTGCTGGGACAGAGCCAGTTTACCCCTGATTTCACTAAAACTGACATTTTTTTTTCATTTTGGAGTCCCTCAGCCAATTTTACTTTCATTTTGCTAAGCCCAAATCCAGCACTTTCCATGCTGTAGCTGCACTGTCAGTAACGTGGTGACATTTTTTCCCCCGTAGGAATATATCGACTACTACGGAGGGGCCGGAGTCCAGCACATCGCGTTGAACACCTCCGACATCATCTCGGCGGTGAGTGCAGCCCCGAGCAGCCTCCTGCCCCAGCCTGTCCTGTCCCGTGCCACCAAGCACGCTCCTCATCACAGGGCAGCAGTGGACTATGACCCCTGTTGGGGTATGAGGACAGGGACAGGCTGAGTGGGCTTTGGGCCATGGTTGTCTTACAACCAGGATTAACCACCCTCTGTACCAGTGCGTTGCTGGAAAGGGACTGCCTACATCTGTGAGCTGCTGGGAGATGTCCATCCCTCCAGTTTAAAGCAATCGGGGACTGCAGGGACCCCAACAGTGTGTGCTGTCCTTAGGGGGTGGCTGGTGGGAAGCTTGGGCAGCCCACCATACACATCACCCATCTTGGCCTGGGGTGGATGCTGCTCTGGATTGAGCCCAGCTGCTGCTGAGCACTTAGTTTTGGACTCCTCTCCAGACCAAAGTCTCAAGAGTTATCAGGGGGTCAGGGTGGGATGAAGCCTCCTTACATGGTGGCCAACTCTTTGCATTGCCTGGAGAAGGCATGTTGGGCCCTCCTGTTCCTGGTGCCCAAAGCAAGAGGGTGGGACAGGTCCCCATCCATCACATTCCCTGATGTCATGGGAAAGTATCACTCTGCCTCCTGACACCATCTGTCCCGGGGACATCCTCTTGGCACAAACCACAAACGAGGCCCAAGCCCGATCCACGCCGGGGTCTCCCCTGCCTTGCAGATCACCAACCTGAAGCAGCGGGGTGTGCAGTTCATGGATGTGCCATCCAGCTACTACCAGATGCTGCGGGAGAGGCTGAAAACTGCTAAAATCAAAGTGAAGGAGAGCATCGACAAGCTGGCGGTGAGTCAGACTGGGACTGGACTTCCCCAAAGCATTTTTCAGGGATGAGGGAGAGGGATGCCCTTGCTCCTCTGTAGGTCTTCAAGCTCTCGTCCTGTTTCTTTTCTCCAGGAACTGAAAATCCTGGTGGATTTTGATGAGAAAGGCTACTTGCTCCAGATTTTCACCAAACCAGTTCAAGACAGACCCACCGTCTTTCTGGAGGTCATCCAGCGACATAACCACCAGGTTGGTTTGAGGATTTCATGATGATCTTGGCTTTAAGACCTCAGGGCCATCGAGTACCATCACCCAGGCTCTCGGTGCTGCTCCTTCCCAGCAGGTCACTTCTGAGATGAGTGACCTGCTGCCCGTCCCCATGGTCTGTAACGTTGTCATCTCCACAGGGCTTCGGTGCCGGGAACTTCAAGTCTCTCTTTGAAGCAATAGAAATGGATCAAGACGCAAGAGGAAACCTCACCATCCTGGAGCCCAACGGGGAGACCAAGCGCATCTAGAAGATGGCAGGAAACGCAGCCCTCGCCCCAAACGAGCTGATTCACAAACGAACCGGGAAACAGCCGACGTTTTGGTAAATAGTCCAGACTTAAGCATCATAAACCCAGGGAAGCTGCTGCCAAGGTGGAGATGTAAAAGGACTCGACACCCATCCTGACCCAGCCCTGGTGCTGCCCTCCAGGGACTTCTTGGGAGAGGGAGCATGGGAAATTACCAACATGCTCTTAAAAGGCAGTTTAATCTGATGAAAACCAGCAAATTCTTTAAAAAGGGCAGGTTTAAGGCATGTACTGAAGACACATGGCTACAGAGGAAGACAGAAGAAACAACTGGGAGTGCTTAAATTTAGTCTATTAGAAGTTTTCTGTTAATTTTAGCTAGGCGGGAAGCTGGGAGAGGAAAGCATGGAGGCGTTTGCCTCTCTGTGCATCTCATTTTGTCAGATTTTATTTTAATTGCTTTTAGACTCAATCTTGAATTTGAATTTGCTGAGATTAAACACATGATTTTAGGGAAGCTACAACATTCTAGAATAAGACTTAATCGAATTTACGTATTTCAGCCTTCCCAAGGCAACGCAGTCTCGCTCTAATACCTGTAAATTCCTGAATTAATGAAGGGTTGGGGTTTCTCCCCTGTTTCAAGAAGTAATTGCTGGCATTGGCAGAGATACCTTGGCTCAGATCCCGGATGCATGTGCAAAGTCCCCTCTGGGCATCATTCTGGTGTTGTCACTCTCCTTTGCAAGGGGACTTTCCCCATTGAGACAATAAAACCCTTTTCTGTCACAGCTTGAGCACCTGGTAAATTCCTGTGTCGGGGCTGGAGCCCTATTGCCCCATGTTTGCTGCAGGTTGAATGCTCCCCGAGGAGCCCACAGACCTCAGTACATAACTGCTGAAGAACATCTCAAGGTCTTTGGTGCCCACAGGTCTCCCCGCTGTTGCACACCTGTCCTCCAAAGCCCCTCTGCACCCACCACTGCTCCCCCAGTTTCCCAGCATTGAAGTGGCTCAAACCCCAAGCAGCCAAAGGCCCTGCCAAGCCCTCAGCTCCGGGTGGGCTCCTCAGACACAAGTCCTTCCACCAGACCAAGCCCCTGCCTCATCTGGCCACCCTCTAGGCTGAGCCCTGCTGCCTCTGTCCCCAAGGTTTGGCTGTTCTTCATTCCCATGCCTTCAGCTGCCATGGTGGGCTACAGAAGCTGAGAAGTGAGCCAGGAAGTCACCTCCAGCCCACGCTCTCTCCTCTTTCTTCCATTTCCTCCTCCATCAGCCACTTCATTTGTCTCTGCTCTGGGAATCTCTTTTTACAGAGCTCAGAGAAGTCACTTTGACCACCACCACGTCCACAGCAGCCCCAGAGAGAGAGGGTGAGGGACATGTGGCCAGCTCCAGGCTTGTGCTTCCATCAAACCCAGCGGCTCCCCCCTCCTGTAAACCACAGGCAGCAGAATTCATTTCAGATTTGAATAAACCGATTTAAAAGAAAGAAACCAAAGGGCCTCTGCCCCAACAGCCTTCCAGCATCACCCAAACCAGCAGCACTAACACCTCGCTGGCAGGTTAATGGCTTTCACCTCTGTAAAGTTTAAAAAAATAAAAGATGTGAACTTGGAAAAATCCAGGGCAGAGGCTGCAGGAGCAGGGACCACCTCGGAGGCTGGAGGGGCTGGGGGCACCCGGCACCGTGGCAGAGGGGCCAGCGCCTGGCTGTGCCTCAGCTCTTCAAGGCTGTAAAGATTTTTAATATCAAGAACATTTTCTTTATAGGTTTATAAACTTAAATCACTCGCATGTTCCTTTCACGCAATATAACGTTGCTTAAAGTAATTTCCCACTCACCAAAATTAATACTTTGAGTAAACTTTGCTGAAAATCAGTTCTTTGGGCTGCTCTTTTTCTGGATGTGATTCCTCAAGCTCTCACAGTTCCCAGCATAGGTCTGAGAGCAAAAAGCTGCCCTGGCTATACATTAAGCACAACATAATTTTTCTGTAAGAAAAGTCAGTATATTTATGGTTTGCTTTATAAAAGTTACTATAATACAATGGTACATAGTATTCAATTCACAAAAATATGAACAAATATATACAGCATGACACATCCACAACAAAAACACTTTCTTCAAAACAAGATACATACTGGTGACAGATTCTATATGCACAAAACATCCCTAAATTTATAAATTTGCTTAACGAAAGAAAAAGCAGAAATCCTAAATTTTCAAAGCAGAGTTGGTTTTTTAAGGAACTTAAAAAAAAATAAGATTTTTATTTTTTTTCCATGTATTGCAAACCATTTTACCTGCCTCCTTTTAAAGGAGGCCCTTTATTTTCACACTGTGAATTAAAACAACCTGTTTATAGAACCAGAAAACTGCAAGGATTGGGAGCTGGATGTTCTTCCATTTTGCTTTTAAAACTGCCCATTTGTTTTAGAGTGTCCGTTACGATGTGTTTCTTTTCACTGGGACAAATACTACAGTGGCAATTAAGGAGGAAACTCATAAAAACAAAACAAATATTAAATTGAAAAAATCCAGTTGCAAACTCGCTTAAATACAATTTAGGTTGTCTATTAGACTGTACACATTTCCTCGCTTGAAATAAATAGATTTTTGCACATTAGGTTTCAGACTGAGGGGGGGGGGAAAAAAGAAGCCTTGACTTGGCAATTTTTTGTCTTCAGTTTCTTAATGCTTCTAATTCCATCTATTTATTTGACAAAAAACATATTTATACAGAATTTACATTATACAAAGCTTGACACAAGCTGTAAATGCCACCAGCTCCTTTGCTATACTTAGTCCTTCTTCCTCCCCATCTCCTCAACATGATTTAGAGCTGGAATCTGTTTAAAAAGAACTCCAAATTACAATAGTCACTTTTAATAAATTATTTACATGCTCTTGAAGTACAAAGAAATCAGCAAAAAAATTTCAACATGTTTCTACAAGAAACAGTGTTTGCAGAGAAGATTCTTGAGTTTGCCTATGTACAGAAGATGCATTTTTTTATATACTTCAAAATCCTTTTTTCCTTAAAGTTTTATTTTATACAGAAATGCACTGAAATGATCCCTGAAAAAGGTCACAAAAACCGGAACTGAAACTACTGTATACTTTGTTGGAGTTTAAAAATGTTTTGTTTTGTTTTTGTGTTGGTTTTTTTTTTTTTCTTGTAGAAATAAGCTGCTCTATACAATATAAATATCTGCAAGATGAGCCCCTTCCCCTCCGGGACCCCCCGTAATCACACACCACTTATTGGGACCAACCTGGAATTGCAAAGAGGGGCATGAACCCAACGGATAAATGCAGGTGCCGGGCAGCAACAGGCGGGATTTGCAAGCACAGAGCGCGCTTCTGAGAAACACCAGCTGTGGAGGCATCTGCACCCTGAACTCAAGCCAGCTTCACGTTGGGAAATTAAAGATTTAAGTTATATTTCCAAAACTTTTGCACTATTCTCATGGGTCATTTCACTTGGCGAGATTACAACTTTGTAGGGAGCACAGTCAATGCCTCTTTTTTTTTTTTTTTTCCTTAGGTTTCATTTTAAGTAAAAATAAATCAGGGACAGGCTTTTCAGTGAACAAAACAATTTCAGTACATCTCTCTGTAAAGCAGCATGCGTTGGTGAGGTTCCTTTTTAGTCTTTTTTACTATTTCCATGGGGTGCCTGTGCTGACTGTGGGACTTGAATGCTGGGTCCGACCCAGGCTGGTGTGTGAAGTGCACACCTTCTGCCTTTCTCCCTTTCATCCCCTTCTAAGTATGAGACAAAGTACCAGGAGGTATTAGAAAGGCATTTCCATGGGGCTGCCTTCTGACACCACCTCTGGGGCTGCAGGGCTCCCCTGCCTGGATTGGACCCCACCGGCAACCACGGCAGCTCAAGGAAATCACTAAACCAGACTTAAAATCCTCACCATAAAATGCGCTGTTTTGGGGCACAGGGCAGCTCCGCAGTCTGAGACTCAAGCTGGACAGGTAGGACTCTGCAAGCCAAGATTTATGGGGAAGAGAAGCCTCAGGTTTGGCTTTGAGACCAGACTAACATGATTTTTCAGAAGTGCTGTGGGTCAGACTGCTCTGTTTTTTCCTGGGGGGCTACTGGGAGTTCAGCTCTTCCAAAAACTCACGCTATTTGGCTGGGATTCTAAAAAGGGACAGGTTATGGGCAGTTTCAGAAGTACCCAAGGGATTTAGGTACTCATGAGTCTTTGGCACCCAAATACCTTTGGTGCTCCTGAAAAAACGGTGAAGGAACCCAACCTGGAGGTCTCATTTTGGAAGACCACAACCTGCTTCCTTGCCTCTCGTCAATAAAGATTAAGGCAAACCGCAGGGGTTAATCCCATCCAGAGCACACAGATATGCTGGGAAATTCAAAACTGTCAGCAGGTACTTAGGGGCTGGACCATCTGGGGAGTTTTCACCCCCACAAAACCACGGTTAATGCACTGGTTTGATGGACCAGAGAGGAAGAAAGCCAAGGACATCAGCAGAACTGCCGCACGCAGGGGCTTCAGTTCTGAGACACAGGAAACTTCTGTGCATTTCCAAAGCTTTGAAAATAAAAAGCCAACCCATAGAGATGCCAACTGGAGCGTCAACACAACAAGATGAGCCTTATTTAAAAAATTAAATAAAATAAATTGAGCAGCTGGTTTAACTCCCAAATGCTCCTGTCATCGCTGCAGTTACAATCAACATTCAATGACAGAAACTAGTTGTGCTTCTCACAATTTTAAATTCTGGGTTACCATTACCCAATTGCTGAAGAGATTTATAAAGGGGGCAGGGGGGGGAACAACAAAACAAAGCCAAAACTAGAACAGATGAGACTAAGGACTGTCCAATCTCAGCGACAATCCCTCAGAATACAGGCGGTATTAAGGCAGCTTGCAGCTGTGTGTCCTGTTCTCTGAGGCCTTTTGTCTGAAGAAGAAATTCAGATACAGAGGTCTAACCTATATCGCAAGCTCCACTCTGCAGTGCAGGCCTGGAAATTCCTCGTAACAGCTGAAAAAAACTTCTAAGAAACTCTTTTGCAAGGTTGTAACCTCTGTGGTCATATAGCAATTATCACTGATTTTAAAAGGCTATAGGAATACAGCTGTACAATTTGTTCTGTGGGGAGATGATGTTTAGTTATGCAGATAATCTTCCCATTTCATAATGATATTGCAACCTCCCCTTATAAGCCAATTAAAAAAGGGTTGAGTACAACTAACCTCTACTTTTTAAGCAGGAGAAATTCAATGCAAGTTGAAAAATTGATCCTGTCTATACCTGAATGGTTGTGTAACATTTCCAGATCACATCCAAAGAAGTATTTCTTTGGTGTTTTGCCCCATTTTTAAATCGAACCTCTTGAAGAACTGCAACCTTCACCTCAGCACATCTACAAGGAAAAAAATATATCAAAAAAGCATTTCAAAATATGCCTTCCAAATTTCAGGAAGTATTCTCTTTCATGCTGTAGATGGAGGGGGATAGGACTGCTCCTGCAGCCTGCTCTCAGGGACACCATTACCATGTTCTTACTGGAGGGATGGGACCATCCCAGGGCAAGTTACTGAGTAACAGAGGGAGGAGAGTGGCACGGCACAGCTCGCTCCTATCATAGGAGGCATCTCCCACATTCAAGGACAGAGCAAACACTCCATGTAAAATTCTGGAAAGGCAGGGAAATGCAGACGAAAATGAGTAAAATTAATATGAGACACACATCAGCCTGTTTCCCATCCACAGGAAGAAAATCCTGTTATAAACGTGGGCCGTAGTGTATGCTTCAAGGAGGGCAAGATTTCTAAAGCGTAAGCATGGGCTGCATGCAAGACAAACTGATCTCCAGGAAACGGGCATCCCCAAAGGCCACACATCGTGCCACGATGCTACAGCTACACAACTGACTCGACTTCTTATTAGTCATTGTGGAATCCAGATATTTTTTCATGTACGGGTGCAGAGGTTTTGATCCCCCAATATACCAGCGTGGCATATGAAAATTAGAGACGAGCCCAAGGCGCTAAGCTGAGGCCTGTGGCCGACCTGACTCTTCCCCAGGATGTCTGGCTTAGGGGACTTGTTCAGGCTCATCCCTAATGAAAAGGCAGGACAGTTCACCTATAGTCTCATTGCAGACATATCTCCATACATACACGCACCCAAGAACACGCACACACCCACTCACACACCCTCAAGCCTCTGGCTTGCTCTGTAACATCAACCTTACATTTATTTACAGCTTACTCCGAGAAATCTGTGCAATTTCAGCCAATCAAGCTCCCAACAAATGCTATATGGCATTTTCAGTCTCTGCTTCACATTTAAACGTTGAATGTCTTTTTCAACCAACTAAACTGATGAGAAAAAGGTAGCAGCATTTATGAAAAGATGAAGGTTTAGAACAACAATTTAAAAAAAAAAAAAAAGTACCATTAACCCATTACGGAGCATTAATGTAGGGACTGAACAGAGAAGCTAGTGTTTGGATAGACCATGCCACAAAATGGTAGTCACCTTTTTGTGTGCGTCTTGGATCTGAAAAGGAAAGAGCACCTGAAACATGAACAGTCCTCGTTAGCATGTGCGCTTTTTGCTTTCATTCGTGATCCTGGCAGAAGTGTGAAACTTGCTTGGTTTATCTTCTTCTCTTTTTTCCTTTTTTTTTTTTTTTAATGTTTTTCTCCTTTTAAATTTTTTTTCTTCTTTTTTTTTTCTTTTTTTTTTTTTTCCTTTTTTTGGCAAAGTGCAACCACACCTGGTTACCACAGTTTTGACATGGCCGAAGGTGCAAGTGTGATGAGAAACCTCAAGTTCAGTTCAGGGTTCCCCTGCAGTTCTCAGAGCCACATAGACATGGGATTTTTACATCCTCAATTGGAAATTTGTAGTCATAGGTAATTTCCTCATTCACATTGATGTGCTGTTTGGAGTAGATGACGATCTTCTTTTGAGACTCCACTGTGATCACTTTAGCATAACAATTTGGCTGCAAGGGTGACAGAACAGGGAATGATTTAGGCTCCCCATGGCCATGGCTTCCCAGTCTACACATAATTATTCCAAGCTAAAAAGAGGAGGGCAGTCCTTTCCCTAGCTTCAGCCATGCTTCCAGAGCCTGGATCCAGAGGAAGCTGAGAGAGGGAGGCATGGAGCCAAAAATCAAAGCTGCCCTCCTTGTGCTCCTCCAAAATACCCACACACTCTGGTCATCTGTGGTACAAAAGAGCCTGGATGATGTTTCACTAAGTTTGTCACAGGCTAAAAGCAGCTCAACTAACACTTAATAATTTGGTCAGGTAGCAAAGTCCCTGAGTGTAGATTGCAGCACAGAACAGAGGGGAAGGCAGCTTTGCTACGTCCCAAGGCAGAGAACACTTTTCCCATGCAGACATTAGAAAGAGACTGTTCCCACAGAATAACAATACTAAAATTCAGTTTGTTTTAAGGAAGTAATTGTGAGATGTTTGAACAGTGTCCATCAGGGTCCCCCAACAGAGTCAGGAGGATTCTGAGTGCACTGTCTCACTGCATGTTTAATTTCTCAGGTCTCTCAAATCTCTTTATGCTAGTCTAGACTCTGCTTTGATCTGCTGCAGCTCATTAACATTTAATCATAACCCTGTGACCCCCTGCTACTTCTGAACATGGCCCCAATCAAAGTTAGCAAGGACTCAGTGGGTTTATCAGTATGTCAGAGTACAATTAAATGCAAAAACATGATACTTACATTGCAGCTGTGATTAATAAACCTGGCGAAGTTTCCACATTTCGTGGCATCGATGATGGTGTCATGATCAACTCTGAACATGTAACTGCTTCCTATGCCTTCATCCTCGTATCGCTTTTCACGCATGTCAGCAATGACCTGCAGAAAACCCCACATGTAGAGTCAGGCAGAAGTGGTCTGTGAGGAGACAACTCACCTGAGCTGTGCCTGTGCCACTCAACAGATATATGATCCCAAACACCCCAAGATTACACAGACCTAACTGAAAACGCAGAACTTCAGGATGGGCTTCTTAAGAGCTTATCTCCTAACGATTTGACAGCTTAGTTTCTATGGGCTGTTAAAAATCCCACCCTTGTATCCCCAAGCCATATGCCAAGCTCTGTATAGTTGATGCAGCTAAAGCCTTACAGCAAGGACTCCAGCCCAGCTGTCATACTTCAGCACTTCTTTCAGGGCCGGATTTTGCTCAGATTTCACCCAGAGTCCAGCTTACCTGCCTGATGTTCTGACCCACGTATTCAATCACCATCTCATCAGCTGCAATGGGCTCCATAGCAAAAAGGCCCCAGTCATGAATGTGGCTCTTGCAGAATTTTAGTTTTTTCTTTCGGAACTGCATGAAGAAAACACCCAAAAACCCCAACCCTGAATTATCCAATGCACAGAAAGGGAAAGGCCATCCCTGGGTCCAGCATCTGCAGCACACTCCAAGACACAAGCTGTCCTGGGCACTTCAATGTAGTTTCCTTCTGTCTTACAGTGACAGGAAGGCAGGACAGAGGTCATGGGAGGTCCCACAGAGCTGCAGTACTTGGGTTTTTACCACTGACCACATACTGGGGTAAACAGACCTCTTGAGGCCATCGGTCTCTGTTCTGTATAACCCTGATGGTTCTATCTAGGGTTCAAGCTCTGTAACCATCATATACTTATTTATAGCCATTTATCACCCAGTTCAAGTCTCTGCTTCTCACAAATGAGCACCCTGGACTACTATCATTTTCCTTGTGGCTGCTCTGTTCCTACTTCTTTAGGTAAATTATTTGTATTAGATGTTGTATTAAGTTGTTATTATATGGAAGTACAGGAAAGCCAGGCACCATTCAATCCTCTGGCACACACAGAGGTGTCCAGTGCTGCTGAGATGTCCATCACCAAGGTGAGACTGAACTGGCAGGAGATCCCCTGCCCTGGCCTCAGCCAGCTCCCAGCCATCCCCAGGGTAAAGCAACGATCCCCAGGGTGACCTACCTTGAGTTGGTTGAACTTAAGCAGGTCACTGTCACAGCTACCAGTGAAGGAGGAGAGGAGCCTGCGTTGTTCTGACCGCCTCTCGGAGCCAGCCCGGGTGGAAGCGTGAGGTTGGGCAGGGATGCTCATACCCTAAGAAGACAAATGGGCGATCAAAGCTGATCCAACAGCCCCAACACCCTGCAGCCTCCCTGTGAGCAATCAATGCCTTGTGCTACAACACATCACTGCAGAACTCCTGGCCTCCTAAAACATTCCACATCAAACACTAACACCTCCCTAGCAGCTCCTGGATGACAAGCCCAACGCAGGTGCAGCAATAGCTTCATCTCCCTCCTTGCCAAAAGGCAGGAAGCAGCCACTGTGTGTGACACCATAGAAAACCAAATCTCATTCACACCCCCCAGTCAGCAGAGGCCATGTCCTTACCTGCGTGTCAGCTGGAGGCTCCTCTGCAAAAGCTCGGCTGTTATTGAGGTATTTAAGTTTATCCTTCTTATCAATTTTGTAATAACCTTCACTTCGTGCACAGCCCGTCACGTGCTCCCGCATCCCATCATCCCGCTTCTTTTTCTTGGGGGTAGAAAAGCTAGTAGGTGGAAAGAAGTTAAGGAGAAACACAGCCACAGGTAGGCATCAAACAAAGCTACTACAGCTACATAGAGCTAGTACCAGGAGTTTGGAAAATTATGAAGGTTTGGGGGGTGCTGCAAAAGTAGCAATGCTATTGAGAAATAAAAAAAAAACATCACTGAAACCCACATGCCTACAGGAAAACCAAGCAGTCTTCCCTTCTTAGGGGCATGCTTTGGTAAACCAAAGTAAAGAGATAATGAAAATCTAAACATAAAAAGGTTAAACTGTCAAGAGAAACCTGTTTGAGAAAGGATTTCCCCACAGCACCCACTACATACACAGACAGCAGCTGCCCAGCCATCTGGACGAACCATTTTCTCTGTTCTGAGTGACGTGCTTTTGATCCACCTCTAGAGCAAAAAGCCACCTGCAGCCACCCCAAGCCCTGAAGACACTGCAGTGATCTCACAGCAGCAATCATCCCCACTGACTAAGGCTAGAAGCAGCACAGATGGGCAAGAGTCGCTCCTCAGCCCAAAGGGCTTGGAGCAAGATGCTGCTCTCACCAGCCCTGGTAAATCAGCTCCTTCAGACCTTGATGGGAAGGGTAAGACCCTGTGCAGATGTTTCAAACCCCACTGTCCTGATCAGCCAAGAAAACCTGCAGCTGGCCTGGCAAGGACTCACTGCATCGAGTAGGCAGAAGAAGACAGCTTCAAGCCATTGGCTTCTGGAAGGACAGTGGAGTTCTACCACTGGCAGCTCACTGCAAAAACACAGCCCTGAAGCCTCTGATGATTTGAGGTCTACCCAAATACCAGAAAATTGAAGTAGAAGGACCACAAACAGCAAGAAGTGATGGCCTTGAAATCAGAGTGCTGAGGTGTGAGCTTGCTGCAAAGCAGGTGAACCCTGCAGGTACCTTCACACCTACCACGCAGCGTAGCACAGGGTGAAACAGCCACTGGCAGCTGATTTTCAAACAGTTTAAAAAATGACTGTAAATTTGCTGTTACAATAATCCTTATCATCAGGGAAACAGATTTCAAACATTTCCACTATATACGTTGCCAAACACAAACACATCTAAACTCAGGGTCAGAGGAAAGCCCTACCCTCAGCCGTCCCCGTTCTGCCTTTCGCTGGCTGGTGGTCCCCCTGCCCTCCCTGCAGTCACTCCTGCCTCAAAACCAGTTTGGTTTTGGAACTTCTTCCCCAAATGGGGCAGACAGACTGAGAACTACTGGGGATGATGCATTTCATCATTCTTTTAGAAAATTTCCTTTAAACAATTAAATAAATCTATTTCAAGACTACTGCACTGAAATGAAAAGGCAGAAAATTATAAATTTAGTCTTATTGCTCTTTGAGGTGCAGAGAAAGAAAGGATTAAAATGCACAGCTCAGCACTGATCTCCAGTTGCTTTTTCTTAGTATCACATCACTGACTATTTTAAGTGGTTTGGGCTTTTTTACTTTTGTGTCTTGCGGGGAGTAAGGGATAAGGTATTTTAACTCCACACAATCTCTAGCAACACACGAGGTGGCGCATTAATCATTTTTAACATATAAATCCATACATCCTTCCTAAAAACATCACCAGAGAGGTCTTAGGTTATGAGCACAGCCTTTTATGCTCTGTTCTGGAAATCACTACTGATGGCTGTAGGCACGCAGAGTGTTGCTCTGAGACAGCATGTGTCCTAAAAACACTCCCAAAGATTCAAAGCTACAGCCTATGCTGCTCATTACCAGATTTATTAGTATTTCAAACTCAAAGCAAGTTAAAGCTGCTAGCACCACTAACTCATCATTTTGGGCACAGATGGTGAGATTATTTTTACAGCAAGTTTTAGCCTCAAGTTAAAGCCCTGTACGTGCAGACTAGAAATTCCACAGGCAAGCTGAAAAAAGAGACTGGTTTAAATGCAGACAGAAGCTTCTCAAACTAGCAAGGAAATCTCCCCAGCAGAGGTGCATACAGATTTTCCCCGCAGTCCCAGATTGAAAATACAGCAAGAGCAGCCACTTCTGCAGTATTTTTGCATTGCAGCTTCAGGGAATAAAACAGACTGAAATTCCCTACTAATACAAGCAATTGCTATTCTAGTAAGCATATGCTTCTTCCACCAACAAACTTAAGTCTTCTGCATCGTGAGCCCTACCCAATGACCATCTAGTGCATCTTACATGTGTTGTGTAACGCAGAGCACCAGTGAGAAAGGATATAAGGATGGAAAACCCAGAGGGTGTCATTGAGCCAGTCCATACCATTGTCCTGCTGTAACAAGCGGTCATATGTGATACACATGAATTTGATATCTTCCTCATCTATGCCTCCGTTCCAAATATCATACAAAATGGTCATCTCCTCAAACTCGGAGCGTGGCCTGAACTGAGGCCGAGGTGGGGAATACTCAGGGGAAGGAATCACTGTGAGGTCCTCAGGTGTCTTCTTCTGCCTTCGCCACTGTCTTTTAGGTTTTGCATGAGCTTCTTCTTCCTTGAAGTCTTCATTCCACTGGTTCTCCAGTTCCTTAAATGGCAGTTTCTCTGCAACTGTCTCAGCTGCTATTTTCTCATGGAAACCATCATTCCTGAAGTCCAGGGTGACGGCTTCAGGGTCTTTCAGTCCATAGAAAGCATCAGGATGTCCACTCAACAGCTCTTTGCCCACAGAGCTTTCCACCAAGGCCACTGGCACAGGAGGAGGTTCTATGGTTTTGCCCGAGTACACATCCAATGAGAGGACAGAAGGTGGTGACCGTTTTGGCCGACCCGGCCTCCTTTTGGGAAGGACAGAAGGTGGTGGTGGAGGAGGAAGAATAGAAGCACCGGTAGGTACTTCTGGTGAAAGCAAAACAGATTTTACTTCTGCTTTGCATTCCTCAATGGGCATTCTTCCATCCCCATGCATGCATGGCCGGGCTGCTACAGGTATTGGCTCATCAAGTGGCAAACCCATGTCCGTGTGGAAATCTGCTTGTGGGGGGCTGGCAAAGGGGATAGGGGAAGGAACACTGTTCATGCTGATTGTAAGGGAAGCACAAAGAGGCTCTTTAAAGGGTTTCTCATCTAGCTCATCCTCTGACGGTTTCTTGCCAGACAGAAGGCAAGGAATGGTAGCACCAGCATCTGGGAAAGTAGGCGTGAAATTGAAATCTCTCCCAGGAGTCCGAGGAATGCCACTGTTAATGCCAGGAGATTGGGATGGGTAGGAAAAGGGGCTCCCTGGGACTTGAGGGGAACTGAGGGTCAAGCTGCTTCCCGTAAGGGGAGCATCACTTCCTGGCGTGGCTGGAACAGTGTCCGTGCTCTGTGATTTCACAAGGGGGTGTGAAGACTTGGCCAAAATGTCCCGCCCGGGAGTCCTAGGAATCTCCTCTTCCACGGATGTTTTGGTCACCATTAATTGTTCAGGGAACTTTTCCGGAGGGACTAAAGATTCTTCTTTACCAGGAGTCGATGGTAAGGGAAGCATGGAGGATGGCACCTTGTGGGCTGGAAGCAAAAGAGTATCAGTCTCTGAATGGATCATCACCTCCCGTCCAGGCGTGTGAGGCAACCGGTCGTCTTCCTCTGCTACAGAGGGCAGTTTTGTTTTCACACGAGCTTCTAAGCTGCTGTCCTCAGACTTGCTGAAGAAGCTGCTTTTATTGAGCAGAGGTTCTCCGAAGACTCCCACTGGTGTCGAGAGACAGAGCGCCTCCTCCTCATCTTGAGATTCAGGCTTTGGACCTTCCTGTACCTCTGGCTCCAGCATGGTAGTGGGTTCAGACTCTTCCTCTGAAAGGGGGAAAAGAGAGGAGAATCAGGAGCTTTGCTTCCACTCGGTTACTCGCCACTTGCCAGTAAAGTCATGTTTAAGATGCTGCAATTACAGAACAGCTTAATTCCACTGGGAGGCTTTAAAAACTCCAATGCTTTACATTTTGAAGGCACAAAGTGTAGAGTAATTAGACGCTACCACAGACATCCCTAATGGACCATAAAAAAAAAAAAAAGCACTATTAATTTGAGGATTAGCTACAACACAGGCCAGGATGAAGGTTTTCTGCTTTCAAAACCCCTGACCACCTTTTGTACAGACATCAAAAGAATTAGTGGATTGTGGGGTGAGGACTTTGGAGGAGAGCTGTCAGAGCCCCAAGCTATCAGTTTTTCTAATGTGGGAAGGTAAACTAATTGCAAGGCCAAGAAGCACCCTCAGCTCTCCAAGGAAAGAGCAGCAAAGGGAGGAGCATAACGCTCTTGAATAACATGTGAAGGAAACGGGAAGCTCTTGTAATGAATGAGAAGACACTCAGATGGTATCAATGAGGCAATTTATATGCTGTTCTCTCTGCAGCAGCCTCATTTGTCTGGAGTTTATTTACCCCCTTAGGGCCAAGGCCAAAAGGAATCAACAGTGAATTTTGTTAGGCAGCTCAAAATAACATTTTCAAGTGCGAGAGCAAAAGGAAGTAAAAATGCCTGGAGAGTTGGAAGGGGAAGTATTACCCATCTGTACTGAATGAACCAGAGAGTTGCTGGAGAAGGGTCCAATCCCTGTAACTTCTGTAGGACTGGGCTGGGCTGCCCAAGAAGAATGCTGCAGTGTGGGCTTGTTCCCACAGCTCACCTATAAAGCTCATTCCACATGTCAAGGTGCACATTCTGCACATTTACCTGTTTTAGAAAGGATCTGTGCAAAACAGGCTCTTCTTTGCCCTGCCCAGTTTAACATTTGTGTCTTTACGGCTTTCAGATTTTGTGGCAGTGAAGGAGTGACAGTCTGTCCAGGGACTGGATCTCCAGTTCTCCAAGTCCTCAGACATCAGTCCTGCCCAAGGCTCACATTGCAGGCCACATTAGATGTGATCTCCCTGTTGGCTCCAGTCTTTAACTTTTTAATTCCCCCCTACCTGCAGAATTTGTCAAGATTTATGCATCTCACTCCTGTTTTAGTAAAAGGTTTCTAATTTCCCTGTGTTTGTTGTGGTTTAACCCCAGCCAGCAACCAGGACCACACAGCCACTTGTTGGTTGCTTCTCCCCCTCCCCACCTGTAGAGTAGGGAGAAGAGGGAGAAAAGGAGGGGGAAAGGGGAAAAAAAACATCACGTGTTGACATAAAGACAGTTCAACAGTACAAGGATGGAAAAGGAAAATAACAACAACAATAATAATAATAGTAAAAGAATACACAAAAAGAAGAGATACAACACAAGTCCCTGCCTCCTGACCAACACCATTTATATACTGAGCATGATGTCTATGGTATGGAATATTCAGTTGGCCAGCTTGTCCTGTCTATGCTCTCTCTCAGCTTCTATGGGAAACTGAAAAAAAGCCCTTGACTAACATAAACATCACCTGCCAACAGCTGGAACACTATGTGTTATCAACATTCCTTTCATAGCAAATTGGCAGCTGAAACCAGGATAGGGTTAAATACAACTCTGTATTGAGTGAAGACAGTTTCCTTCTTCCTCAAAACCAGGGAGTATCACTCATTTAAAAGGATTAAGTAAAAAATAACAACCCACAAATAATATTATTAGGAACCAGATATAACTCTGAGCCTCTACTCACCTGCCCCATATAGCTTCCTAGTCACATACTGCTTTGATATTAAAGCCAAAAAGAGCCAGTAGTGACTCATTAAGCATAGATTCCTGTTCTGTTTTAGCAGCCATGGCTTTTCTATCTTGAGCTTCAGCCACCACACCGTCCAATCAGTCACCCTCAGATGATGACAACTGTTCAGTTCCTGTAGGACACTAACTAAACTGGCCCAGGATAAGATTCTGGATACAATAACCACAGTATTTTTAGTAGCAGATGGCTTGTGTAGAGCTCCTTACTAGGAAGGAAAGTTCAGCACAGATCTCTTTCCCTGTACAGATAACCCCTAGCCTGGAGCCAAGACTGGAGCAAGAAAGAGAACAAGGGAAATACAAACCCATACATATTGGCTGCTGTGAGAATACTGTACTTGGAAATGTGGTAAAAAATGCCAAACCACAAGGAAGGCCATACCTGGCCTACAGATGGGAGACAGTGCAAGTTTTGTCTCCTGGTCTCTTTCCATAACCAAATGTTTCAGTGTTTCAGCAGCAATAGATGCCTCTGGGACTTCACCACATTCGCCTTCTGCTGCCTTGATTTCTTCCATGCCTTCATCTTTCACTGCCAAAGCTGGCTCTGTGAGTCCCAAGCCTGTTGTATCCATGTAGTCATCCACAGGATACAGCTCCAAAATAGTCTCCCTCTCATCATCAGGAAGCTCATGACCAGTAGGTTCATGCTCTGTCTCAGCAACCATGGCTTCTCTGTCTTGATCTTCAGCCACCTCTTCCTCCTCTTCCTCTTCCTCCTCCTCTTCCTCATCTTCATCCTCATCTTCATCATCCGAGTCTGAACTCGACTCGAATTCAGAGGAGTCCTCACTTTCATCAGATGATTCAACTTCAGCCTTGGAAGACGAAGGACTTGCTACATCTACAAGAGGAACAACTTACCATTAGTTCTGCTTTCTAACTTCATTAAACAATCAGTGTCTATTACAGGAGCAAATATCGCTTCTACACTGTAACAGCATGGAAACAGCATCAATAGCAGTCTGAGGGTTTGAAGGAGTCACCTCCCAATTTGTTTATTTTTGCAGAGACACGTAAACCATATATTTGGATGCTTACAACAATCACCATACAACAGGCAGTTCCATGAGCAGCAGAGCTAGCACTGCCTGACCCTTTGCCCACATGGGTCTCTTGGTGGACTGCATCTTTACTAGGGTTGTACTAAGATTTTCTGCTTCCTTCACACACAGCTTTATAATGTGGAAACTACCCTTCCAGATCAGGAACTGATTGATAGGACAAAAAGTTATTAGTGGTTAAATTATCCCTGTTTGAAATCTGGTTCCTTCTCCTCCCAGACACACAATTCATTAAAAAAAGCACAAACTTAGCTGGTTTTAAGACCTCTCCCCTTCTGTCAAGTTGGTCTGAGATCAGGCAAGGGCTGGAGAGCTATTGCAAAGGGACCCACAGACTGAGGGATCATGGAAGCCTCACAGGTAACAATTAAAAATACCTGAATGCATGATCTTGTATAAAACCACCCTTCAGTGAAAGAAGGTGCACAAATAAAAAAGTCACCTCACAAGCTCACAGAAAAAAGGGAGACCACACCTGACCCAAAGGCTATGCTTGCTGTTTCTGCTGGAACTGCTTACCCTCCTCGGAGTCCTGCTCCTCTTCCTTGTCACTCGTGTCTATGCCTGTCTCCTCCTCATCATCATCTTCATCCTCGTCATCATCTTCATCCTCATCTTCATCCTCATCATCCTCTTCATCCTCATCTTCATCCTCCTCTTCCTCCTTTGCAAGAAAGCATTGCCAAAAATGAACAGTTTCTGACTCTTGAGACCTGGCTGTAGTAACCACCAGTGACTCTCAGGGACACTGATCAGAGAATCTGAGGAGGGAATAACCTCATAGAGGTTCTCTTAGGACAGACCCTGACACGGGTGCTCACCTTCTAAAGAAGGTAACTTTGTCACCAGGAATTACTAGGCCCTCTTTTAATGACAGCATCCAAAACTGCACTGACAGTTGCAACAAACCAACACACCTTGCCAGGTGCTGCTTTCACCAAGCTTCCCTCTTCTTCCTGCTCCTCTTCCTTCTCTGAGGAGGACTCTTCCTCTTTCCCTGATGTCTCATCTCCCTCTTCTCCCTCACTGTCGAGCTCCAGTGGCCTTGCTGGTCGCCGCCTCAGCCCCACTGCTTCTGCATCCTTCTTTGACAGGTCAGATGTTGTATCGGAAGCATCCCTGTCCCTCTCTGACTCTGGTGACCAAAAACAAGGAGGAAATTACCATCAAATACCTTGCGAGGGAGGGAAAGACTTGACTACATAATGGAAAGTTTTTCTTTGGGAAGATTAAAGTTAGGAGCAACGTGCCCATGTGGTGTGAGAGCGGCCAGGTTTACAGGGGACTACTTTCACAGGGCAAATGAGGGTGAGACTGGGTGCAGGGTGTTGAAATGACAAGGATAACAAAATGGGGCTGGCCAAAGCTGATAAGCTGCAGGCAGAGCAGCTACAGCCATGGCAGAACTGAGGTTAGAACAGGTAAGTCCAATTTAATGCCTTTATGTTTTAGTTAAGTGCTTTACAAAACCCTGCTTGTGTACTTCAATTTCAAAACTAGTTGTTAATCTGAATCAACTTTATGACACAACTAATTTGAACCCACTTAATTATGCAAAACAAAGGGGATTCAAAATTTCGTCTTATCTCTGCTCTTCCCTGCTTCGAGGAAAAAAACGTTAAAATATTTTCAAATAGATTTTTTCTGGCAAAGAACTTTGCTCTGGTTTTAAAAATCAAACATTGAGCAAACTGTCTCTTGGATGCTTTTTCCCACAACATACCCAGTGAGCTGCCCCTGGAACAGTCCATGAGCTCATCTGAGCTCCCTCTACTGGGAGTCCTGCATCAGCAGAACTAAAATAGGTTATGAGCTATTCATAAAATGTGGGTCTTAAATTTCCCGCCAGTGAATTTAAGATAACCAAATCCAGAAGAGACATCTCCCAGCTGATCAGAGCTTTGTGAAAAGAAGGGTTTTGGCTCAGATCCTTGACTCTGTGTCTAACTGTAAGTGAGCACACTGCTGTGAAGTTTAAAAGAATGCAGCTTGCATGTGGTTTGCATCTGCTCTTCTCTTTCAAACAAATGTGCTTTGCAAACCTTCATCTTCATCATCAACAGAAGTGGAAGGCCGGATTCTCTTCTGATCCCCTGCTGAGGCAGCTTCAGGTGGCTCCTTTCTTTTCACCTGAACAAAAGACACAATTAGCATTTCTAAAAGTTTAGAAACAGCAGAAATCAACTTCTTAAGCAAATTGCTACTGCTTTTCTTTGCCATTGTAACTTACACCCAGAAACCAAGGGCCACTTCCCCAGCTCTTGATCCCTTTATTTGCTTGCAAACAGAATTTCACTGTGACTGAAATTCTACCCCTTCAATTTGCATCAAAACACGCTGAGTACTGGTATGGTGTGTGTCATCACCAGGTACTTTGAAGATGACAGAGAAAACTCTTGACATATCCATGTGTCTGAGATGTAGCAGAACAGAAAGAGAGTCTGACCCCATGACATCTTAAAGAACCTCAGAGCAAGTTTTACTCTAAATAAAGACTGCAGAATCTCTCATACCAAACCTTTACTTGCACCTTCTGTGCATTCAAAATCCTAATTTCATGGAAGACCTCTACCCTGCCCTAGCCCACACTTCTTTTAAGACACTTTCCATTTTTTGTGCAAATGCTTTTTAAAATAGGTGACCCTATGCTTGCAGAGAGGCAGAGAACACTTTTAACCAAACTTCAGGTGAGACTCAGCTGCCAAACTGCAAGACATTCTAAGCAAAGAAATAACTGTGTAAAGCACTATGAGCATAAGCATACTATTATAGTCATGCTGAAACACAATGTCCTGAAGACAGGCAAATGTCCTATTTACCTCGCAGAGCAGGGAGATCCCTTTACAGACATTTCACACAGTGGTAGATGAAAAGCTAAGGCTGGGAAAGAGGATCCTTGCTCTAACAGGGTACTGGTGGGTTACAAGTGATGCTGTCAGAAGCAACAGCATAAGTGAACACAGAGTGGGGCTAGCAGCCTGTAGGGTTTGGGGGCACAAACCTAGAAGGGTCTGCCCTCCTAATGCTCCTTTAGGGAATGTTAGCATAATGAAGACCAATCTTTGTTTTTACCTTGAAGGAAGGCAAGCGGATGGCCCCTCGTAACCCAATGCCCAAGCCAATTCCCTCATATCCCAGGCCTTCTCCTTTGTTCCAGTTCTCCAAAAGACAAGATGCGATTCGATCCTTTGGCTTTGGTTTTTCTTCCAGCTCTCCTCCAGACTTCACCGGAGTGAGAGATGCCTGCAACAGAGAAAACACACTTGAGAGACAAAGTTTCCTAGGAAGCACACAAACTCTGGAAACACTCTTCTTTGTAGTGTAAGGCACAACATAGTGAGTTGCAAAAATCACACGCATCCCTATGTACACTTAGCAACTACAATCCAAGTCCACAAAAACTGTCAGAAGGCTCCAGTCCCAGGAAACAGGAAAATAAAAATGTTTAGGCAAAACACCTAAAGGTCTACAATACATGGTAACTACATACACAGCCTCATCTCTGCTCAGCCACAACAAACCCCTTTTCACCAGAGCTGAGGTGTGAAGGAAGAGCAGGAATTCAAACCTCTGCAGCTGTGGAGAGATGGATGAGCCCAGGAGAGCATCGTGCATGGTGGGATACCACACTCCTCTTGAGCAAAGGGCATGGGAGGTAACATTCATGTGCAGCAGCCAGTGCCTAAAAGTTGGTTTCTCTTACAAACAATAACAGAGGTAATTTGCCAAAGCTGGCTGTAATCACCGAAGAGGAAGTGTAAGCTCAGCTCTCCTGCTAATAAGGGACAAGACTAATGGGAATATCAAGCAGAGAATCCAGGCAGCAGCACTCCACAGCCAGGGATGGCTGATTATTCCTGGCACTCTGCTTAATGCATCTTACTCAGGCTTTCAAACCTAAACCCATCGCTAGATTTGGGAACTGGGAAAAGCTTTTCCCCAGCTGAGGCAGACAAGCTCTGCCTTCCCCAGCAACATACTCCTTAGCAGCTTTCACCCCGTATGTTTTCCATCCTGCATGACCTAGGACACCAGCTTTGCCCTTGAACTTTCCCACCCTTTATCTATGGCATGATACTTCTTGGCAGTCAATCATCTGCCCAAGTTGATCCCTTTGATGGAATACAGTGGCCAAAAAACAGAGAAAAAAGAGAAATTGAGGCACGAGAGATGACAAGTGTGTTGTCCTCTTGTCCATTGTTGAAGGTTCAGGGGCTGCCAGCAGCACTGTGTAGGTATTTGCTGTCCTAGTAAACTTGAACATTGTCGGTCACTCAGGGGAAAAAAGAAATCCACAAAGCTTCCTACTCTTACAATTGGGGAAGATCAGGGAGACAGTGGACCCACAAAGCCTCTGACCAAAGAGAGACACTCCTACTGTAGGAACTGGCATACGGTGGAGCTCACGCGCTTCCAAGATGAGCTTTGATCTCCCCCGTGAAATAAGAGGAGGGCTGCTCCAGCTGATGGTCCAAGGATAGGAGATAATAAAAGATACCATCTCTTCCTACAAATCTGCCTGATTTATTTCTAAAGAAAAAAAGATGTAAACAAGCACATATGTTGTCTTATTTATATTTCCAAACATCTGAAAATAATATAATTTCTTTCACTACTGTCAATCAGTAAGGAAAAACATGAGGAGCTCCAATTAAAACCATTATGAAGGAGGAAATGGGGATGCAAGGCCTGCTTTGGAGGGTCATTTCAGCTTGAACAGCACCTGGACATCTAGAAAAACCAGTGTGATGGCAAAGTACACGGGGAATTGACCTCCTGACACCATAGAGCCCTGTCAGCTCATCCTCACACAGGCATAAAGACACCAGCAATAGGAAGGTACAGTTTAGGCTAAATATTCATGTTTTGTTTTCCTTTGGCAAAAGCAGGCAGCTTATTATGACTGAGAAGGAATCCTGTCCCACACCAATGTCAGGGGGTGCCCAGTCCTAAGAGAAAGGAGGCTCTGAAATCTGTGTGATTTTTCTGCATGTGGCAGTAACATACGGCCTGGCAGAGGCTTCTCCAGGCGGTGCCCTGAAGCAGCACTGGTTCTGGCATTTCTGTTCCTGAACAGAAAGCACAAGTGTTTTTCCATGCAGCAATTTCATATTTTCAATGAGTTTGCTCGCATCCAACATATCCCATGTCAAGGACTGTGGCAAGCTGCTGTGGTACAGTCAGCTTCCCCTCCCAAAGTAGGTTACAAATTCCAGGTGAGGGAGGAACATGCTAAATCCAGCCATAGGCTGGAATATAAAAGAGCCCAAGCAGCTGCCTGAAGACCTGTCTTGACTTGCTTCTACTTCTTCACTGCGGATGTCTGGTTTAAAACAATTTCTTTGGTACTCCAGTTGCTGCTTTTGCAACTATTTGTTTTTCTCACTGCCCTGGAAACTCCTCCAAAATTGTTAGCACATGCTCGCTGGTAGGAGGCAGAAGCTCTGAGCATTAGTCAGGAGGAGAGAGGGACTGGGTTTCTCACTGCACGTCACGGCAGCCAGCTCAAAGGCAGAGCAAATTACACTGTCATAAACCAGCTGTTAACCAGCAGCATTACCAGCCTCTCTGGAAAGCCAAGGAGCTCTCCCAGGCGCTAGAGTTAACACGCAACCAGCTTACAAAGGCAGGTGGTGAAGTTACTGCTCTGAAAACTAGCATCTGAAACAGGAGATGTATCTGCAGGTTCTGGTGTCGGGTTTGTTTGTGGTTTTTTTAATAATAATTTACTGTAATATTAATTTTGAGGCTTGCATGAACCTTTCTACAGGGTTAGCTTATTTTTGGTAGAGACAAATTCACCACGTATTAGATCACAGAGCTGGTCACTGGCTGAGGTACGCTTTAAATTGGCTGAGAAAGGATGAGACGATTCATGCAAAACTGTTTTCTTAACTAATCCCTGGAACTCCTCATCTATTTGGCCAATGTTCAGCTTTTGAGTTAATTGCTGCTGCATACGTACGCTGGGGAGGTGGGAGGAGCACAGAGAACTGGAAATACCCAAGGATCTCATCACACAAAGTGGGGAACACAAAATAGCAGCTTGGTGGTTTCAAACACTCCTGTTGTGTACCTGACTTTAGGTTTTTTGGAGATAAAGTTCAGCTCCCTCTTAGATGCAAGAAGCACTCGCACATTTATCCTGATCTCAGGGTGATTTCCTCCTGTAAACCCCTTCCTGGAGGCAGCCAGCAGTGTGACAGACCACCAACAAAAAATAAAAATCAGCTAAACTTTTCAAATTTCATGACCAGGAACTACTGCACTGAGGGGGAAAAAGGGAAGGGGGAAAAAGGAAAGGAGCATTGGGGGTGTGTGTGTGATGGCGTTGATGTAGCAATGCCCTTCCTCAGGGACACCTGTGTAAAAAGACATCACAGTCCTCCAAAAAGCAGTTGGAGAAACAGCTCATTTGTAGATCCTTCCTGGATCACGCCCCAGTATGGTGGGTGCATCCTGCTGAGATGCACTGAACAGCCATGCAGGCTGGTTAAGACCAATGCACTGGCCAAGCTGAACGTGCTCTGCAAAGAGCATGAAAACATGAGAATCCTGCAAAGCAAAAGCTGGGCTTAGTCCCTCACACAGAAAGGGCTGCCCTGAGGTGGCCCCAGCAGGAGGTGATGAGGAGGAGATCCACCCCAAAGCAGAGGGATGACACTAAGAACTAAAGACTTCTTTTTTTTGTCATGAAAGGTTGGATCAGATGATCCCTGAGGTCCCTTCCAACCTGGTGTTCTATGATTCTTCCTCAGGATCACGTTCAAATCAGCAGGACGGTGTGAGACAAAGCAGCAGTTCACTCCTAAGTGAGCTCCACACATGTTCAGGGTACCACATGGGGTACCTCCATCAATGACTAGGAAGGACTCAAACTCCCAGACTGTTTGTTCTGATGGCAAAGCAGTATGAAATGCCTACATATATGGAGTGACACCATGGAAATAAGCTAGGGTTAATAGTCAGGTGCTAACCTGTCCCGAGGCAAGTGCCTGTAGCAATGGAGCATCTTCCAGATATTTGTGGGCTGAGATCTGCTGGTGCCAGCACACACTCCTGCTGCCTGCCTCAGCATGAAGACCAGCCCCCTGGGGAGGCACGGAGGCAGATAAGTGACAGGGACATGCATTCCTCCCACTTAATTCAGCAGCCTCAAGCAATGTGGTTTCTCACACTAAAAGCTATTCCATGGCTTTATTTTTTTGGTTCTGTTTTAGTTACCATAAAATTTTAGGGTTGTGGGGTCTTTTCAAAGGCAGTTCCAGATCCCTTGCCCTGGCCACAAGCACTATGAACACTTCTCCCCAGGATCCAGCACAGAGTATGTGAAAGCCTACCTTTGCCAGACGTTCCTTCTTGTCCCACCAGTCATCAAATGCCCGAAACGCTACCACTTCAACCATCTTCCGGTTCAGGTCCCTTTTCATGATAGCCTTTAGTTCCTTCACTATGACCAGGAGGACTCCATCCACAGTAGCTTTGTGGGGATCTTCCTTCTTTGGCTCATAACCCGGTGGTGGAACCGAGGGGTCAAACTTGGGCAGTGGTGGCCATTGCTGTCCACGACCAAGAGCTGCTCCCATCGAGAAAGGACGGTAGGGTGGAAGATTCACAAACTGCATCCGGCCCGTCATGAAAGGCGGATACTGGTATGTGTTTTGTGCCTGCATCATGCGGCTCAGCATCTGAGTTTGCATCTGGAAGGACATCGGCATGCCACCCCACTGGTTGCCCAAGACACTTATCATATCCACTTGCATGACAGGGAACATGCCAGGATGGAACGGAGGAAGCGGAGGCAAGATATGAGGTGGAGGGACCCCAGGGGGGGCAGGGAGCGGAGGCGGGGGGACGGTCACAGCAGGGTGAGTGGGTGGAGGTGGTGGAGGTAGCGGCGGAGGCATCGGGAAGCCTGGCTGTGGAGGTGGTGGTGGAGGAGGAGGAAGAGGAGGGAATCCTGGTGGTGGCATGGGGGGAATTGATGGGGCCATCACAGCTGTGTTGCTGACGGAGGAGTTCACCACAATGGTTTTGGCACATTCTGCGCTGGTGATGGGCGCAGGGTTGGTCTCGTCGTCAGAGATTTCCATGTCCTCCCCTGAAGAATGCTGACCCTGCGACAAAAGAGAGAGAAAAGGTGAGGAGCACATTCCTTTTACATTAAATACCATAGTGATGGCTGCTTCAAACAAAAGCTAAGTTTAACACATGTTTTAATTGGGAACGGAAAAAAGCGAGCGATGCTCTGAAAAGACAGGGCCCATTGAGCAGCTGGTGCCTATTGAAGCTTTTCTCTTCCATGTCAGACCTCAGGAAGCAGAGAGGTAAAAGCTTTCTAAAAGAGCATTAGGACCAACTGAACAAAAACCTCAGCTTCTATGGAATAGGAGGAATTGCCCCCGTGCTCAGCAAAATAAACACAATCCAAATGTCTTTCACTGCAAGATACATTATCTCTTATTTGCATCTAATACTGACAGGTACATTACACCATGAAGTTTTATTTCTTAGTTTTCACCGTGAACAACGATTTACCCTGTTTTTTAATTATAAACCCAGGCTCATTTGCTGTCAACTCTTAGCCTCTAATTGTGGGAAGACAATACTTCCATATGGTTGCTGCTACTAAAAGTTGTCTTGACTAGACCACAGCAATTCACATGGGAAAAAAGAACGCCAAACCTGCTTAAATTGCCTTTAAAAATCATAAATGCTAGGATTCAAAGACATAGCATACGTCAGGTTATTTGGCAAAACGAATACTTTACTAGCCACAAGAAATAGAGTTATATAAAATGCTAAAACTATGCCCACCTCCACAGTCAAAGGGATGGAAACTGGATTAAAGGGATGTGCAGGGTGCCTGCACATTCTGAAGTCCCAAAGCTGCCTGATTAGGTCTTGTACAACAGAAAAGCCTCCTGAGCTAGCTCCATCCTCAACAGCAAATGGTCACACCTGCATGCTATGTACTACAGACATTTCAGTCCTGAGGGTGTCTACAGCACAAGGAAACCACAACTATGACTGTCACCTCCCTCATGTACCGTTAAAACAAATAATGATAAGAAATACAGCAACCAAATATTGCTGGAAGACACATCCAAGATACTGGCAGTTTATCTAGGAAACACGAATGGGGATGACCTTTTATAGCAGGATGTCGGCAAAGACAAGACAGGGGCCCAACAACCTTCTGCAAAACTATTTTTCCCATTCTTCCTTTTTTTTCCAACTGAAATCATCAAAACCCACCGCTCTTGTGATATCAAATGTCCCTCGGCTATTTTCAGGACTGAAAAGCAGAAGTAGTCATCACAACCTCCCAGACTCCCTACAAGCATGACTGGCCTCCTTCGAACGACTTACCAAGCACTTCCTTCCTCACAACAGCTTCGTACAAAAAAAGCCAATCAGTTTGCATGTTGCCACCAGCTGATCTAAATAAAGAGCATCCCCATGTTCACCAGCACAGACCACAGCACAGTAGTGATGTCCTACATCCACTGGAGCTCTCCTGCCTGCCCTGGATGCCATGGGCTCTACCCCGGCTGAGGCAGTAAAAGATCATGATCAAGTGGTCTTTAAGTGCCTCTCTCTATCTCAAGATGGCAAGAGTTTTGGAACCTGCTGGCTGTTTTCAGCCAAATTTGATTAAAGATCCCAAAGATGTTTATTTCTTCCATGTTTCATGCTAGCAGGTGCCTCTTTTGTCTGCTCTCCTACTAGTCTCCCCAATCTGAAAGAAAAGAGCAATAAAGCTCAGCCCTATCAGACATTGGAGAACCCGTGCTGGGGAAAGCTGGGGAAGCAGGCTTTGTTGGCAATTCTCATCCTGAAGCTGCTCTGATTTGATTTTTAACCTGTGAATTTTGCACAAGGGTAAGGGAACAAAAGCAAGAGCAGCTGAGTTGATGACTCCGCTATGAACTCTATCAATATGAAGATGAGCAACTACAACTATCCAAATCAAACTAAATGCTTCATGTTTTTATCAAAGGTCATCTCTGCTACAGCAGCTACCACCAGAGAGCAGGCTGAGCACAACGCTTGCAACAGCAGCTTTGCAAATCCTCCTGTCCTAGCACCTCCCCTTGCCCTGGCTTCCCCGCATTCCTCTGCTGCGGCATGAACCCACCGGCTCACACACCGCATGGGTCACCCTCAGAAAGCCACTCACAATTTTAGTGATCTGAAGATGCTCGGCCCCTCAGCTCAACAAGGAGACCACCATTTACCCCCACAAAAGGGCAGAAAGCACAAGCCCAGCAAAGCCTGCAGCAAGAGCTATTGAGCCCATGCTAATGATAACAGAGAGGGGATGCCCCCGTAGTTGCCAAATTGCTTTAGTGCATTTGTATGTGCAGGGAGAGACTCCGAGGGCTTTTTTGTAAACTCTAAAACGAACAGCTCAAAAAGGAGAAGCAGAAATAACTCATTGCACTTGAGTCTTTCCAGAGCCAAATTGTATCATCTCCTCCTTGAGCGGTCCGCATCTGGCTAACATTTCTAAGTGGGTCTCACACCCCGCATCCTCTCCCCGGCTGCTATTGCAGTCACGTCCCACGCCGAGGATGCTGGGGAATGAAAGGACATTCTACAGTTTCAACGACCGCAGCTCCAGTGAAAGGGGCAAAAGAAGAGCAAAGATGACGACTGTGGCAGGTGTAAACAAGTTTCCTGTGAAACAGACTCCGTTTTTCAGTAAACGAACACAAAAGGCACTGTTAAAAGCACTGGCTCCAATTGCAAAAGCTGGAGGATGCTAAAGGTCAGCACTGGATAAGCCAGGAGTGTTCAGGCTACCAAAGACAGACCAAAACATTCACATTCATCTCATCTGATGAGGTAAGGAGGAAAGTCACCCCACGAAGCCCCAGTGGAACACTAGCACCATGCAGTGCCACGGGGAGCTCCTGTGCCCCCAAGACACTAATTCTCCCTGATCCCCAGTCCTTCCTGCAGGATCCCACACCCCCCAGTGCCACCCAACACCAGTCTGAGTCACCATTCAAGATCGGTCTCTGCTGAAGCACACACCACCAGAACCAAAGTGCTTGCCCAACCAACACATCTTCCCCTCCTGGAGGGCCACCAGCCCAGAGCAGCCCATCTCAGCCAGTCCTGCCATAGCAGACCCACGAGCTCCTGCCCATCACCTCCAGTCCACTCCCACCCACACCAGTCCTTTCCTCAGTCTCGGTACCAAAGAATCCTGCCTGATAAATAAGGTTTGTTTTCTCTCTTGAAGGAAGTATCAGATAGAAAAAGCTGATCCTGAAATTGCAGAGAGGTGGTAGGACTAGCCAGTCTCCATGTTGTAGTGCACAGCAGCTTTCTTCATTCATACATGCATTTATTTTTACTTAAGCTGAAATTAGAAATGCTAAAGCAATAGCTTGCATTTTTGGAAGACTGAAAGATTACTTTTTTTTTCTTAATTCTTCTGGTGCTCACATGGGTCTGGAGGAAGGAACAGCAGATTCCCTGCTTCCTACAATGTTGGGCTGACAACTCACCTGCACTCGCACAGTGAACACAGCCTGTGCTCCAATTTTATCCCAAGCAAGATGGAAAGGGAAAAATATTAAGCAGCAGGGAGAAGATGATAAAAAAAGGGGGGGAGGGGGAAATACAGAAGGTTAGGAAAGAGGTCAAACCAAAAGAAGATCATCTACAAGGAAGTCTCTTTAAAGAAAGTTAAGAGGAATGAATATTTAATGCAGATAAGCAGTTACAGTAAAGTTGTATCTAAGGGGGAACAATGTGGGCACCAACTGAGTGAGAGAAATCAAAGTACAGGACACAAAAACAAGGGAAGACATGAAAAAATCTTTCATTATATGGATTTCCTTTCATTCACCTGTCTGAACCTGGACTTGGTGTAATTGCTACCAAATACCTGCCAGGGTAGAGCTAAAATGTAGCTATACTGTCCTCCCGAAGAAATCACCTTGTAGCTGTCCTCCCTCTTTGCTCTCACGGGGGAAAAAAGTGAGCTGATATGTGGCATACGAACTGCTGTGAGGATGTCACAGCCATCGCTGTCAAAAAATTGTGTCAATCAGTCCTGGAGCTCACCTGCACATTTCTGAAGGCATCTGGTACAATGCCTCCCGAAAACCTCCCTTCAGCCCACTGAGAGAAAAGCCATTTCCAACTAAATTAATTTGTGCTGCCATCTTTACTTTACATTAATTAAATTAAGAGTTAGCAAAACAGGTATTTAATTATACGCATGACACATTTTTCCAAAGGTGTTTTAATGATGCAAATTTGTTGGGAGAGATTCACGTCAGCATCACTGGTTATAAACGGCCTCGTTCATTGTTCACCCAAAATGGGAATTGCCACCTTTAATATTGGTTCAGCTCGTTTTAGCACAGGCAGAGCATCTGGAGTTAAGTGGAGGGAATATCCCATGATCTCACTCCTGGATCAGCCTGAACAGTGACGGGGTGGAGAGCCAATGAATGCAGGGTATTGGTCTTATCTCAGAACAATACCCAGCATTTAGCAAGCAAATGTTCATACCTGCAGAAAAAAAAAGAAACTACCTCCTAATATTTGCATGTAGAACGGGCAATTTCCAAATGTGAAGAGGCTGTTCTCTCCCCAACCCAGAGGAGCCCTGACACTGCAGCAGAGGTTGGGAGCTTCATCGTATGTGCTGTTCGGTACCTTTCCTATGGGCTGAGGAACTTCACATGTTTTCATTTATTTTTAAAAAGGCCATCTGATAAAGAATTTACTCAACATTTCAGAATGCCTTTTGAATACCGTCAGCTCAGAGTTAACTTAATTTAAATATTCTGCTAGGTACCAATTTTGAGGTAGGGAGCTTACATCAGTGAAAGTAGCAACTACTCTGAGGTAGCCTGGCTGGTGCATCAAAGTGAGGAAATGCAGGATCAATGGCACTCAGCACAATGCAAGGTCATTAGCTTTAATGACATGAAGCATCCCATGCTTGCAAGAAGTAGCAAACCCTTAAGCTTGCTGCAACTTGCAGTCACAGAAACCAAACAGAACAAAAAATTCAGTCTTTAAGCCGTAAAACTTCAAAACTTCCACATTTAAATACTGAAAAGTTTTGCCATTTAAAATGTTAAGAAGCAGCTTTTCAATAAAGCTAGGACTAAAATCAGAAATGGCTCTTGGACAAAAAGTTTTCATAACCTGGTCAAAATGGTTTTTGGATTAAGTCCACCCAAGGATCTAAAAAATTCACAAGTAAGCAAGTCTCACCCTTTAGCCTTACAAAAAAGTAGGGAAAGCAAAACCTTCAGAGGTGAGGGAGAGAAACAACTGTCCAAGTCACGGAGCAAGTTGCTGATGGAGTTGAGAATAGACTCCAGGTCCCTCAGACTTCCTATTCCCCATCTCCGGCTGCCTCCTCGTGCCAGCCTCACTCCATGCTTGGTGCTTGGGAAGGGCCCTCATGCAATATGCTGTGATCCCAGGGTGAAAACAGCCCATGTTCTCTAACACACAACAATCTCTTCCCAGATTCTTTCGACAAAAGACATTAAAGAGAACGAGACGTTTCAAACCTGACACAGTTCTTACAACATCATCTAGAACAAAAAGGAAGCCTGAGGATTCAAACCAGCAGCTCAGGTTCTTCCTCAAAGACACAATTTCAATGAAAAACTCTTTTAAAAAAAAATACAAGCCCATTCGGATTTGGCCCAGAGAACTCCTCCATTCACTTTGCTAACAGAGTGAAATACCTCTTGCTGTCCAAAATCTACCCATCAAGGGTTTCAGAGAATATTGCTTTGTTCATTTTTAATCTGCTTTTAGCTAAAGAAGACCTGCAGGTTGCACACGTTCTTGGCAAAGCACATCAAGAGGAGCCGTGCCTCCAAACTGCCCTCTTTGCTTTTGGGAGTGCAACACTTGGGCACGATGACATGGCAGAGGGATCGTGCTAAGCATTCACACCTCATGGTGTCAGGCGTGAACAAGAGAGACTCAGCACCGTATTTACAATACGTACAAATATTTTTACTTTGTTAACTATAATTATAACTCTCCCTCTGAAACAACACGCACAAGGGTGGTACTTGGTATCAGTGGTGCATGGGAGGGCAGAGCTAACTCAAGGTGGTTTGCCAGCTGTTTAGCTACAGCAGCAAAACACACACGGCAAACAGCTGCCTTCATCTTCCTGGGTGAGCTTTCAAGCCTGTTCAGATAACTGTGCCACCACCAGCGCCCGTGGTGGCCCTCCTTGGTCAGCACACCACCACTGCAGCCTGGATCTGCACTAAAGGTTGTTTACTGCCTTCTCCTTGGTCGCCATGGGCTGGTTAGTCACATCTTTCAACCTCCTTTGGGCAGCTAAGAGAGCACCCATCCTCCTGCTGCTGTCACAGAGCGCGATTACAATCATGGCAGGTTTTAATCGGGACAAAGGCAGCTTTCAGGTGTATTTGCACCATAATAAAATGCCCAGCTCAGGAACAGGCAAATAGAAAGATTAACACATTATGGATCAGTGATTATAAATATCTTCAGCAACATGTATTTCTATCTCAAGAACAGAAGACTGCAATATTTTTATGTAACTATGTATTTATACAGCACTTTGCAAATCTAACTCACAGGCAATGGTTGGAAACGAAGCAGAGCAGAAGATGGACAGGTCAGGGTGATGGTCTCTCTGCACCAAAAGGGGCACCAAAATGGCTGCAATGAAACTGGGATTTCTTGCAGAATGAGACACGTTACTTGGGTATTTTAGTTTATTATCAATTGCTAAAGTATCTCTCACAATTTGAAAAAGAGAATTCAAGCTCTATGACATGACAATATCCTACCTGACACATACACTGTTGTGGCTCAAGTTGTGTTTTGGTCTGGTACTTATTTGCAGAGCTTCTTTGGCACAGACAATCCTCCCCACACCTACAAGGCTGCACAACAAGTAAAACTAGTGACAATAATATTCAAGTGCTTGCTCGTTGTAAACAAAGAGCACTGTAAACACCAGCCTAACTTATGCTGCTTTCTTTTCTTCTTCTAATGCCAAGAGGGAACTTTAAGATGATACCTGAAACCACAGAAGGATTGAGGGAGAATTCCCCAGAAGTCCCCGACAGTCCCAGAACAGGGGGACGGGGGTGAGAAAAAGCCACTAAGGTGCTTGTTTGTGTCTCGCAATGTTCTGCCTCAGGTGCTGGTCCCTAATTAGACTGCCCTTACACATAGGGAGATGCCACAAGTTGGGATTTGGAAGCATGTGAGGAAGCAGCTCACCTGGGCTTTCAGTGGATGGCAGGAAGCACTTGGAGCTAATGCTTACAAGGGGAAAAGGTCTCCTCTCTCACTTTCAGTGTTTCCTGGCACTAGAAACATAAGTAAATCGACTTGTGTTCTAAGGACAGAGGGAGAGCTGGAAGGCTGCCCAATGCCATCATTAGAAAATCTAGTGAATTAAGATGACAAAATGAGCTAAAATGACTCCTTTACAATGTGCAGAACTGGTAAAGACAGTATCCCAGACTCATGCAAATCTGCAGTGCCAGTTTCCTGCAGGCCCTCGAGCATCTGAGATGGGTCTCCACACTTTGCTGGACCATTTCAGACTCCAGAGGGGATTATTTTCTGCCTTCTCCACATTGGACAGTGGAATAACATCAATGTCCCCAAGGAAAGGAATGAAGCAATATCTTAAATCAGTATTTCCCAAAACAAAGCTCCCAGTGTGACACGGGGCATGAAATGGTCCACAAAAAAAATCCAAAAAAATAGGAGAAAATAAATGCAACAACTGAACTGGAGAGCTCAGGCTATTTTTACTTGACTGTACATAGAAGCTCCTGTGGCTATACAATACAATGTATGGATTCTTCTTTCCAAAAGTTGAGATGGATCCTGGAGCAAGAAACACCCACTTAAGCAGCTTCAAACTTCTTTTATTTAGCAATGGATCCAGGGAAGGCTATAAAACTCTATATGAAGCAAAGAGGATGGAGATGGGAAGCAAATGCAGTGCGATTAGTGGCCTGAGGTAACCAGATCTTCATGGATCCAAAAGCAAGACAACTTGAGAAATGTGACCCCAAGGGGAAAAAACTCAACCAGCATTCAGTACTTCCAAAAATCCCTTCTCTTGGCAAATGTTCTGGCTTGAGCAACACAGGATTAATTTCTTTCAGTAATTTTACTTTTCAGTAAGGTCTCTTCTAATGCTTGGGAAAACGGCAATTTCAGAAGACTCTCATGTCTGCATTTGTGAAAATATTTACTTTATAGTCAGCTATGGTATGTGGATTTCAAGGTCTCAGTTTTCTGAGTTAGCCAGGTGCGGGGATAAGGAGGAAAGAGATTCAGGCACCCAAGCTGGCCAACAGGGTTATTTCATACCATGAACATCACAGTCAATATCAATGAGAAAGTTTGAGTAGGATTTTCTTCTCTTCTATGATGGCTGCCATCCTGAGAAGGGATATTTGGGAAAGCCAGTCATTGCCCCTGGGCTTCCAGCATGCACAAGAGACTCTCCAGTGCCTGAAGGGACAGCCCTAGGAAGAGTGCAATCTAGTGTAACATCCTTTGGGTCCACATTCATCAACACTAAGACTGGAAGCTTGCAGACCCCCTGACTGCACAGATTTGAGCAGAGACAAACACGACCATACAACTGGCCAGATCACAAAATACAGTGAGAGTATGAGAGACAGGGAGTCACTGGCCCCCAGCCCACGATCAGAGATGCCTGGGTAGCCCATGTGTGCCCCAATGTGAAACTTGCCTGGACAGTTGCCCCTTCTGCATTATGTGAACAAATCCGAACTGGCAGGGCGAATGTGTGCCAATTCAGGGGCTGTGTCATGCGGCCATAGTGTTTCTCATCACATATGAAACACCCTAAAATTGGATTTACCATCACACGGAACCATGGCCTTTTCCCTCAAGTCTTAAGTAGATCTTATTAACGGGGAAAAAAAAGATTTCTTTATGGGGGCAGGAGGAGGTAGAGAAAAGGAAGGAGGGAAAGAGAGAGAGGGGTGTTAACATTGGGGAGCTATATAACAAGGCAGGCTCTTCCCACAGCAATGGTTGTTCTGGTTTCCCTATTTTAGATGGGGGGAAGGGATAGCTGAAGAGCTATTTGCAATCTAACTTCAAAGGCTTTAGTCGGCTGGGAAGCTAAGTCATGCATAAAAGGATGGTAGAGTGGCAAGAAAATACCCCCTACAGATAAATTAGTCAGGGAATGTTCTCTGCTTCTCCCAAGGACTTTCATACAGCCAGAGTGGCTTTATCCAGGTAAAGCCCTTTTCAGACACCAGGTTCAGTGATGCAGAATCCTGGGAACAAACCAGCCAAATCCAACAGAGAAACTAAACTGTGTCTCTGAAAAAGAGAAAGGTGGCAGTAAGCATGCAATGGGCTTCCCTGTCATTTTCTGATTTCTCAGCTATTATCAGTAGATTTGATTCTACACATACAAAAGATGCAGAGTTTGAAGCAGCATCTCCCTCTCTAATTATGCAAAGAAAAGCAAAGAATGTAGGAGAAATCACACGTATATGGAGAACTCATTCCCCAAATGATTCTGAAATGTTGTTTTGTTCTTCATACTGGTGTGCAGAAATGCACCCACTTTTCTAGAGAGCAGAATGTATTTCACAGTCAAAGATAAAGAAGGGAGCTGGCAAAATTAGATCAGAGTCCACCTATAAGTAAAAAAAAAAAAGCCAACAAAGTGCAATAAATGAGTTTGCAAAGTACACAGATACCTTACAGTTCAGTGCCAGGCAGGAGCTCACAAGCCATCCCCTGAGCTTACCCTCATACTTAAACCTTAGGTCAAATGGGACCATGAATTCAGATCTTGCTACCAACAGGCCGATAAGAAAGCAGATAAACTTGGAAAACAGTCTAGCTTCCCAGCTGATACCAGCTTATTGAAGAATAGGTTGTACACATACTGTATTTAAACAAGTTCTAATCAGCACAACTAGGCCAATTTGATATTCTTCCCCTTTTACGTACTACTACTATCACATAGCTGTTACAGCAGCATTTTCAGTGCTCTGTGCAGTGTGCTATGCATTTCCAGCGTTGGTACCAAATGCAGTTTCCTTTCCAAGATCTAGACGGCCACAATACGACCTGCCCAACACTGAGTCTCCTCAGAAGAGAGAGTAGAAACAAAGGAATCAAGGCCTCGAAGAACAATGGGCAAAAGAAAAAAAAAAAAAGAGCTTTTGTTAGATCGTTCATCAGTATCATCTTTTAATGCTCTTCTGTACACTGTGGTCTGCTCTCAGACCCAGGTGGCATTAGTATATCCTGAGGCAGAAGTTCAAACCCTTGCCTTCCTTCTCAAGAGGCATCCCAAATGATGAGCTTGGCTTCTCCCTCTCCTCTCCAAAAGGTGAGCTATTCTTGCCCTGAATTTCTATGATGCAACCCTGATCTGTTCATAAGGCTGGGAAGTAAAAAGGCCCAACTGTTTTTGGCACTTGCAAGAAAACGCAGGAGCCTGTAGTCCACAGCCAGTGGAGGTAGCCCAGAACAGCCCTTTCCAAACACATATAGCTTTTACTCTCCAAAAAGCATGAAACAAGCAAGGGGAAAGACTTAAAAGTCTTAATTTTTATGTAAACCTTTCTTTTTCCTGAACACTTCTGCTGAGATTTCATGAACCGTCCACTGCTGACCTGGGAGGTCACGCAGACTTAGTACTGATCTCCTCCCAGCAGCTCTCTTCTATCCCAGTACCAACTATTTAAGAAGAAATAAGAAAGTATGAAAAAGGGAACATGCTGTTAATAAGGTCTTTCGGACCTTGTTATCATCCTGACTGCAGTCACAGTGGCAACATAGTATGGTTTCAAATAAGAAAACCTGTGGCCTTCTGTTCTGGAGACAGCCAATATCACCATCCCAAGAGAGGACAAAGAGGACATCTGCTCTGTTTCCGAAATTCTCAACAAAACTGCTGTAGACGAGACAGTTCATCCAGTCTGTCTGATCTTGACAAAAAGCATTTAACCACTGTGGTGCTCCAGGTCTGCTGGGACAGAGCAGCAAAAAATTACCCTGAGGAACGAGAAGCTCACGAGAAAACCTTCCAGCTCGGTGTGGCCAGGCTGTGAGTGACCTTTGCAGCAGTGACCACAAATGATGACTGGCACCCAAAGGAGTTTAGAGGCTCCAGTCATTTTCTGAGCATTGCCACACAAGCTAACAAGTCCTTCCCAGCAAAGTGCTGTAGATGTGTCAAAACCCAGCTAGACCACAGGAGACATCTCACTCCAAGCAGCCTATTTCAAGCAGCTAAAGAGGCTGAGTAAAGATGTTCTTCCTCAAAAGTAAGGGTGAGGCCAGCAAGAAACAGTTCCCCTTTGGTAACATTTCTCTTCTCTTACAGATCTTCCCTCAGAAGGCATCTTGAATTTTTCACTGCTTTATTTCCTGTTTAGATTTTCCTTCTCTTCCTATACTCTGATTTAACTAAGGGCAGGCAGAGGAGAGAATCAAGCCCACCGCCTTAATTACATAACGTATTCATTAAAACATTAGAAATCTTCCTCATTCTGAAACAAAACCTAAAGCAATATCAAGACAGAAACACCTTCAAGTTGTCCCTCTCCAAAACCTGCTCAGTGAGGGAAAGACAACTTTTTCCCCATACCACCCCTCTCAGGTGATGGAAACATAACCTCTTTTTTTGTGGCTGCCGACTGTTGACTGATCCCTTAACAAAAACAATCTCTGTGCAGGACATAATATTTCTCATGGTCTTCTAGAAGATACCAAACTTTTGTTATTAAACTATCCCCACTATATGCAAAATAAATTTCAGTGTGACTGCAACTGTTCTAAATTACCAGAGTGGAAATACCCCACAGCTGGGCTGCATTCCCACTGCCATTTGTGCAGGCATAAAATATTCAAAAAAGAGACAAGAGGTAAAGTATGCTGATTTCCCCACCTGTCCCCTAATTAGCAAGCAGGAGGTTTAAAACAAACACATGGAAACACTTTTCACCTAGAGCAAAATTCAGCTGTGCACCTCATTGCCACAGGATACTGCAAACACTCAGAAGTGCAGATGGGTTTAAAAACAGATGAGGTGTTTGTGGAGATGCAGGTCCACCAGCAACTACTGAACAAGATCATGTCCTAATCTGCCTGTCATGATTAGCAGAGGGACCCCAGGGGAGCACCACTGCATACGGCCCTGCTGCTGGGGTTTTCTCATGGCCCAAACTGCTCTGATCTTCTGCTGAAAGTCTTTCAGTAACCTAGAAGAAATAACCTCCTACAACACAAGCAACCAAGGAAAGGTAAAGATGTGCCTTTTCCTAGCTTACCCATGACTTGGTCCAAAGTCTCTTTCTGTTCTCTCTTGCAGCAAAGCCATAATCAAGCTCTACCACGGTGACTGCTCAAGAAGAAGGGCTGCACGCACACAGGCAGCAGCCAGACAACCCATGCTCTGCTCCTCAGACTGACCACCCCAGCCCTCAGGCTCTTTCAGGCCTCCCCATGTTGGTGACACTTATTTTACTCACTTCCTTAATATTTGCTTTAAAGAGCTTTGCTAAAATAGTCAAGATGAGTGCAAAGCCCTTCGGAAGCACATGGCAGTACAGCATCTCTGCAGCCCATACTTCGCAGTCCTATCTAACCCATTCTCAAACTTATTTTTATTTCTTAAAGCAGCTTTCCCATTAGATTGGTTCATGAGTCTGAAGTTACATACAGCGATCCGCAGCCAGCTGTGTGCAGCCATGCCAAAAGGCACTTCCCTGACTGCAGCCTTGTGCCACAGCCCTTTTGGAGCACACACATCCCAGAAATGAGCCAAGACAAAGTCATGCAACAAGATTTCCTCAAGCTGAAGTCTGAGCATCCAACCCATCATGGATCACAGCTTACTTCTGGAGTCTTGCAGCCAGGCTGGGTACTCCCTGCAGGATGCCAGCTCCTGGGGAATTTAAAAGCAACCCCAGCATCAGTTCTCCATCCTCCATCAGGGCTCTGCTGGGGCCAGGCTGCTCTTCACCACCAAATCCACACCACCTTCCTGCTTGCTTCTCACTGAGCTGGAATATACCTCAGGTTTGGAAAACCATCTGCTGTTACCACTCTTCTGATGTAATTTGGGAGATACATCCCACCTCACATTGTATTAAAAAGCAAATAAATTCATCGAGATCCCCTTATCAAAATGCATCCTCTCGCACATGTCTCCATGGCATATTCAACCAGCAGATTGCCCTTTCATGTTTTGCTGTAATTTGAACAATTCTATGCAGTACTAAGGATTTTCATCTTTTCCAAGTAATTTTTTTTCCTGGACAATAGCAAAATGCTTGTAGCACCATGATAACAGTTGCTCACATTTATCTGCAACTTTCAAAGACAATATTTCAATTATCTGCACTGGAAACTCTCAGCCACATCTGCTGACCAAAACACCATGTTTGGCAATGGTTTAGCAACAGGGACTGGAGTGGAAAACTGTCCCCAGAGCTATATACCAACATTAAACCAGCTTCTACCATATCACCAGAAATATATCTTTTTTTGTTTTGCCTGGGACACACAAGGCATCAGAAATAACAAGCTCCCTTGGGAGATGGGAAACCTGGAAGGAAGCCACCTACTTCAGCAATCCCTCCCCAGGCTCCAGAGGGAAAGTCTCCCTGATGTGTGCAATGCACATAAATCATGCACAGCGGGAAGAGCACACACCACTTGGACATCAGCACAAAAATGTACTGCTCACTGTGACACACAGCTCTTCTTGGGAAAAAAAATGGATATATGAAAGTGTCTCTTGCTCCACACCATCCACAAAAGCAGCACAGATCTGATTCCTTGATCAGGACAGCAAAGGGCTGTTTTAACCCCAGAAAAAATAAAACCTAGTCCTTCCTTCACACAACCAACCTGCACCATCCTCAGCCCTCTTCTTAAGGCTCCATGCCATTGCACTCGTTGAAACAGGGAATTTGGGCAGCAGTGAGCCTGAGGACATCCACCTTGAGTGCCTGAAAGTACAGGCAAGGAAGAAAGGAAAAGAAAAGGGGAAGGACTGGACCCTGGTGAGAACATCTCTGCTTCTCCACCATACTCTGAACATTTTTCCTAACGATCTCCCTGCGTTATTGGAGAAAGTCATATGACTCTCTGACATGCAGAAAGAGATATTGGGCAAAACACAGGTGAGCTGGTCAAAGGTGTGTAATAAATTGCACTCAGGACACAGTTATCAACTCTACATAAATACATACACCACAAAACAAATGTTCAGAGCAGCCAGCAAATGCAAAAATCCACTAAGAAGCGCCTAAGTTGAAACACTCAAGTCCCAACAAGTGAAAATTGGAAGTTCTGCTACAGCTGTCCGACCCTTTTGCAACCAAACCTCCAAACCATAAGAACTGCTGCCAGCTTTGAGTTCAAGGAGCAGTTTCGCTTCCTCCCCGCGCCGTGCCTGTGCAGCACTCACACTGCCCTCTATGCAAAAAGCAATTGCCGAAGCCCAAGCCACGAACAACTTCCTTTACTCAAACTGCTCCTGAAGCAACACTTTTGCAACGCCTGGAGGAGTGAACTTATTCCAACCTGGGGAGAAATTAGAAACCCCAATTTGCCGTCTTGCTATTTTATATGCATCTTGACATCATCAGGCCTGTCTGCACCGCTGGAACCTTGTGAAAGCAGCCGCAAATAAAAAACATTTTAAATTACTTTTTTTTTTTTAAATTTTTTAATACTTTGGTTGTAGGAGCTGAAAAATTTGAGCAACCTTTTTCAAGCACTGCACTTTCACGATAAAGCCTGAGACAGCAGCAAGATGCCTGGGTCAAAGGAGCCCTCACAGGCAGGTACGTGACGCACAGATTAACGAACTCAGGGGTTTCGGTTTGAGTTTTGCCCCATCTTCACTAGGTACAAACAAGTACCCCAAACTGAAAATTAAAATTAACAGAAGGGGGGTGGCTTGAGGGACTCAAAATTGATGCATACAAAAAAAAAAAAAACAAAACCAAAAAAACGTTCTACTGATGAACTGTATCTATTTAGAGGACTCCAGAAATTTGAATAAGCGCTCGTCTGTTAAGTGCTCTGTGTCAGACACAGACACATATAGAGCACAGCGGCTGCTCCATCTTCTTCAAAATCAGACCCAGAAATTAGTGCTCTTCTGGTGGCTGCCAGCACAATATGTTAACAGCAATTATTTTCTCAATATTTCTACTGATTACCTAACACACTGGCACATTTTCTCGGTGTCACTGCATGTTGCAACACACGCTGCCATCCACTGACTTGTCTGCATTCCCTTGGTCACTTTTCACAACCATCAGATGCAAAATGCAACCAGAATGATAATGGGTTGGAGAAACTGCAAGGAAAATGTGTCGCTTTCAACATGAGGCCTCACAGCTGCATTTATGACATCTGAACATTGAGTGTTGTCACTGCTAAAACCTGAGTGTTGAAAAGAATAGAAAGAACTCTGTAAGCAGCAAAAGGAAGATGCCAAGGGCTCTCTAACTGTAAATGGTTGGCAGAGCTCAGACTTGCAAACATTATTCCACTATAAGTTATATGCTACGGTTAAACATTCTAATTTGGATCTAAGTTTCCAGTGCAGCAAAGCATCTATAGATTACATAAACATAAATTAAGCAGTGCTCTACATATTAACAAGCAGTTCAATTATACATACCCAGTCCACCAGGAACTGAAAATTTACAGAAAGTCACTGGCAGCAAAACAGAGAATGAGCTGAGCTAGTGGCAAGAGTATAATCAGCAACAGTGATTTATAAACAGGGATGGCAATGTCATTTCTATTAGGTATGCAAAATGCAAAAGCCTCAAAGTCTTGGCCCGATACGAGAGAGTGAAAGAACCACTCAGCCTCCCAACCACAGCCTGCTTTCTATTTTTCAGTTACACTCCAGAGCATTTCACCATTTCTAGCTCTGTCACCAACAAGAGGCATGTTCTCTCATTCTACTGAATTGTTAGGTATACAAAAAACCTAAACCATAAGCAGCCAGATATTTTCCCGTTTAGGCTTTTTCCCCCATGAGCATATATGCATGAAGGATTGCATCAGCAGGAACACCAGGTGAATCCTATGAAATTCTGCTCTGAAAAAGTGACTGTAAAAATTGACACTGTGCTTGTTACCTCTCACTGCTTCCTATATTAAACACACTTAGCTGGTCAAGCCTTCTGCTCTGCTAACCCCCAGCCTTTTGAGCACTCCAAGAACTAAACAGGAGCCAAACACAAAAAGTCAAAAGTGAAATACAACTTAGCAAACATGAACAGGCTTCTCTACTTTGTATAAATTTTTGTAGGAGCAGCACGTTGTCATGTGGGAAATTAAACAGATGTACAAGCAAACAGTCCTTGCCTGTGGTCTTCTAGTAATCAGCTCTGAAAAAAATGTAAGATAACAATAGCCTGCATTTTCTCTATTTCAGGAGCCAGGAGATCCTTACCTTGGCCAGGTTATACGGGAACTGACCCTTAGCCCTGAGTATCCCCAGGAGGATGTAGGGCTGCAGTCCTGCCCCAGGATGTTCACTCCTCTGGATGCAGAGGCTGAACAGATCTCAGTTCTCAAAAGGGTACAGTGTAGTGTCACATTTAAATCACCTTTTGAGGGATTTGTGTGCTGCCTTTCTTTTCTGAACAAGCTTAAACAGCACAAGATCCCCTGAAGTTGCTGTGGCTTCTTGCTGCCACTGTGCCTGGGTCAAGAAGGGCAGAACTGAACCCACAGTTTAAGCAGCTTGCTTTCATTTTAATTTCACAGGTTTAGCACGGCAGTTGTAATTCACATGTAAAACCACAGCAGGCATCCAAATCTTTGCTGCCTGGGCATTGCCTGGCTACATTTCTGGAAATTCATGGTCATAACATATACCTATATTTTTGAGTTTCCATTAGGAACCGGTTCTGTCAGGCATTCACAAGAGCTCAGGAGGCAGGAAAATTTGAAAAAGTGTTTATGAGACTGGGCATAAATCACAGCTCTCAGGTTTTTCTCCCATCTTCAATTAAAAAAAAAATACATTCAGAACAACTATTCCACACCTCTACTCCCCCCATCTCCCTCCAGAAATGATGAATCCCACTCTAGCTGTAAATTGGATCCCAGGTGTACCCATATATATTATACATACATAACAGCTACTTATGGGCATAAGGGCTCTTGCACAGTTACTGTGGAAACCAAGGTATCAGATTTCCTGGCTCTTAAGACTCTACCTTCTCAACCTCAATGTGCATTTACCTTGAATAAATCACTTCTGCGCTCTCCAGCCCAGAAACATCCCTCAGTAAAGCATATTTGAGTTCATCTTTAGGAGGTTCCATCTAACCCACTGTCACCATCCCAGGAACAGAGTGCTGACTCCAACCCTGCACAACCCACGGATGGGAGCAGGGGACAGGAGGAGAGAGGGATCTTCTGCAGGCAGAAATGGACACACTCCTGTAAAGCACAGCTCCATGGGCCATCAGCCACTCCTGGGGCAACTGCTGCAGGTTCTGCTGGCAGAGGAACCCTCTGCAGCTCCTCTCCTGTCTGGACAACATCAGGGCACTGCTTTCTCTCACAGGCGCTCGTGACAACTGAAGCTAGAACTTGTTTCTGTAGAAAAGGGGAATCATTCACCAGCTACTGAAACACAGCCTGGTCTGGATGGGGATGCAGCAGCATGGAGCAGTGCAAGACACGATGTAGTGTCTTGAGAAGAATGTCATCACATCCTGCTATGGCTCCAGAGGGACAACATGACACTTCAACATAAATTTCTTCCAGTTCTGGCTGCGACCACACAAGAACCCAAAGATACGTCAATGAGAAGTGCAAATTCAGCCCAGATGTAACCTCAGGGACTTCAGTAGAGCTCCCTGTAGGGCTGAGCCTGACCCACCTCATCTATGTGTAAGTGCAGCTCAGAAATTCTGCCTGAGCAACTGCAAAAGAATCTGCTGCACACACACAGGGATGTCCATGTGCTGTCCTGTAAGAGGCACCTCAGCATCCAGCATGGTGTTAACAACATTCAAAGCAGCCAAGGGAGATGCTGAGGGGTGCTGGTGACAGTAATGGTCTTTGGGGTCTGCTGTGCACTGTGTGACTTCCAAGTTTGCTCCCCAAACCATTTGCTCACAGCAAAATTCACAGCAAGCAGCAAGAGAACTGCTCTCACCTAATTCATGTTACAGGACCTTTATTTTCATGATTATCTTTGGCATTTTTAAGGCACCCCTCCCACCACAGTAAATAGGTGCTTAGCCAAACTACCAGGAAGACAGCAGTCTGTTGCTTCCTCAACTAAAAAGTATTTTTGTACTTACAAATCTGGAAAAATACCATTGTCAATCATACTCTCACAATGCACACAAACTAATAGGTTCATAATCTGAAACATGAAAAACATCATCAATATATAACAAAGTGACTTGTTATAACCCTGTCATTCTCTCCAGCACACACAGAGGCAGGGCCTCTTCCTGTAACAAGCCAAGTAAAAACAAGACCTGGCTCAAATGGGATGTCAAAACGTCAAACTGTACTTACTTAACCTTTGTACTTCTGAAACAGCAAAGATCCTGTGAAAAAGAAATTATTACAATTCTTCCCTTGTTATCTCTCAGGAACATCGGAAGGAAAGTTTGTACATTGCTACCCTCAAAAATTTTCCTACAGTAACAATGCAGTTCGTCTGTTTTCTTTCCTTGCCATCTTCTAGTTTCTTGAAAAAGCCCTCTCTGCCTTGTCTTCCTGGCTGGCAGGTTGTGCTGTTTGAAAAGGATCCCTTTTCTCCTCTTACCTCGTACTGCCCACATCCCGCTCTCTTCCACCTCTCAGCTCTCGTCCCTCAGCTAAGCTTAGCAGGACTTTCTCTGCAGACCATAATCACTGCTCTGAGATTAGTCGGAGTTAGGTGTTGCAGACAGATGCACGGCCCTTCCTCTCCCACACCCAAACTCCCTGCCAAGCTCTGGCTTAGGAGCATCATACCGGATCTTGAAATCAAACTCCAGGGTCTTGCATGATAAATCAGAGCAATTGCTGGGGCTTGGCTGTACCTCCTCTACTTATGGCAAGTCTGAGGTGGTTAACTTGCCTGACGATTTGACAGCGCTTCACCTATAGAACAAATGTTACTGTATTAGCAATCATTGAAAAAAAAAAATCGTGCTTGTTTTCATGGGAAACAGGAGTAGGTCCTCGAAAAGCACCTACTGTCTCAGGAAATAATTCCCTTCAACTTGACTGACACCCTTATGAATCCTGAGATTTTCCCAGCTACAGCACCCACCCAAAGAGAGCAGGCCTGTGGCTGCTCCGACCCTTGAAGAGCCAAATACAAAGTAAATAACAAGTTCAAATTCTCTGCCTTTTATTGCTTCCTTATGATACTTAATGAGCCCTCCCCTACACTAATATATAATTTCTGCTCTGCTCCCCACACCACACAGTCACTAAAATATTTGGGTCTGCCTTCCCTCTGTTTTGCTGGAGGATTCTCTGAAGGACTGAAAACTGAATAGTGGTATCACAATAGGCTGAAGCCCGAGGTTCAGCTTTCCAGCCCTCAGACAGACTCAATGCCCCTCTCAAACTCAGTTGGAAAGCTGCAGCTCAAATTTCAGTCTATGTTAAGTCACTGCTCAGCTCCACTCCTTCAGCAAAAGAGAGGGAAGCCAGGAGAGCCTTTTTCTAAAGGAAAAAAAAAAAAAAAAATTGGGTGGGGAGAAGGGCGGAGGAAGGAAGCAAAAACACATGGAGATATTTTCTGTGCATCAGAAGGAGCAATGAAAGGCACAGGCAACTTTTCAAATATGCCAGAATCGCTTAGTGTGATTTGTAACCAAGAGGAGGGTTGAATAAACAGTTCCAACAACAAACATCAAACTTTGTTTTTTATTGGGGGGGGAGACAATTAAGGCAGCAATGACCTGCATGGAGACCCTGCTACCACCTTTCTGACTTCTGCAGAGGATGGAGGCATTTATATCATTTCATACCACAGAACCATTGACATGAACTTCTGACACCAGCATCTCATTAAGGGGAGACAAAGACTTAGCATGGGCTTCAACGTCACCATGCCACTGCCCCGTATCACAACCTACAAATATAACATCTCAGCCAGTCCCCCAACGCTGATCTCAGCTACAGAAAGTGCCTGACCCCACATACCACGCTGGCATTCATCCATCTTTCTAAACATGCTCAGAATTGGCTGCAACCCACTTGCACAAGACTAGGAACAGGACATACAATCCCAGAATGGCAAGGAGATGAAGGATGCCTTCCTCATTTTTTAGAAAAACTAAGAGTATCCCCTCCTAAGCCTGCCAGACTGAGCTCAAGGAATCAAAACTCCAATCCTAATTAATACATCATCAGGTCCCACCGGACAGGGACTCGCCTCCCAAGAGGGGAGCATGGGCCAGCCTAGATGATGAATGAGATCTCAAACAGCTGAATTGTTTCAAAGGCTAAACTGGCAACACCAAGGACAAGCAGGTTTGGAAAGCCATGTAGAAAAAACAAAATATCCAGTACAGTTACTTTTTTTTTTTTTTTCCTTTTTAGCACTGAGACCTGCACTATGTTATTGCTGCAGTCCTCCTCCAGTTACGCACTCTGCAAAGCCTGTATCTAGCAGCAGCAGCTCCTCCTCTCCTGAAATGCAGCCACTTCTCAGGTGAAAACCTCACAACTGAAGACAACTGGAGGGAAATTCATTCTGCCAGCTTAACCCCAGCAAACTTTCGTGAGTAAATTAAATTGATCTACCACACTCAGGACATTTACACAAGACCAGCGCTCTTAGATAGTTGAGGTCCCTTTACTGCAGAGTTCTTGCACACCAGGGGCAGCAGTTTCATTTGCTTGCATGGCTATTATAAACACTGAGAAAAAAAAGGGTCTGGCATTTGCAAAGATCTGTATTTTGACCATTCCTTGACACAGCAGAATAGGACTGACACGTCCACTGCAGCGATACTCACATTTGTTGCAACAGACCTCCCAAACAGACACGTAATTTCTCTGTCTGCTGGCACCATTCCACACCGTTAAGCTCTGACTGTCCCTTCAGCCACAAATGCCCCAGCAGAGGCAGCAAGCTCCGCTCTATTCTTGGAAGACTCAGTGGAGCACGTCCCCCACAAGCCAACTACCTCCCCCTTTCCACTAAGCAAAGCGAGTATTAAAACCCAGCAACTGTCTCCCGTTCAAACCAGATGGCATAAATAGCTGGAGAGCTATCAAACAAAGTATACATTCAATACTTCGGCGTAACATGAAAGCCCCGTTAAGCAAGTGTGTGCATACATACACACCCACACTCAGGGACCAAAGCAATGGCAGAAAGTGCTCGATTAACTCTTCTAGTGGCTTAAGTGTCTGTCGACACTCTGGACATTCACACAGTATGAGCACTGGCCAAACTTCCGTGGCTCGTGCAATCCTTGAGCTCTCCCGAAGCTATAAATTGCAGCAGGCTGCTATTAGAAACAAGGAAAGCTGGAGACTGGCAAGTTGATTAAGACCATCACTTTGTGTCACATCCAGCTCATTTCCAGCTGCCCTGAGTACAAGAAAATGCCACCAGAAATCCTATGCTCTAATGGCACTAAAAGAAAACAGCAACTGCCTGCCCTGTCCAGCTCTGGGGACAGACATGGAGCTTCATAACTCAGTTTCAGTTCACTTACCTCATCCATTTTTTCTGACGTTGGAGTCTGGTCACCAGGCACCATTTCTTTAGCCTCTGAGGTCTCAATTTTGGAGGTCCTGCTCAGCTGATCGATGGGAGTCATGCTGGCCTCCGACGTCCCCCGGGAATTCTGACCCAGAGAAGCTGTCCCAGGGATGGGCTCGTCATCGTCAGAGTCCGGTAACGGCGTTGGGCTAATGTCCTCCAAACCTGTGCTGGAAGGGCGTGAGGAAGGGGTCTGACCTCTGTAACCGGGCTGAGAGTTTGAACCGTACATTGGGATGGGAGAAAGCTGGGAAGAAGAAGAGGAAATTGGGCTACCTTCCATTCGGATCTCGTTATCCGAGTCATGCTCATTAAGAAAGGGTAACTTTGTTCTCTGCTCTTTTAAGAGCATCTCAATCCTTGAGTCTAAACTGTTATGCTGCATTTCTGACTCCATGGTGGGGGTGCCAGGGGTCTCGCTTCTCTCTGGAGTCTGAGAGAAGGATGTTGTGCTCGGTTCAGGAGCAGAGTTCGAATCAGGCAAGGGCGGAGGCTCCTCCTGTTTCTCTTTCACTGGGACAAAATCGATGTTAGTGGCAGCGCTGCTTTCCACAACCATCTCAGTGGGAGGTGGCGCAGGTCTTCGGTACTCTGTTTCCCTGGAAGTTTGGGGAAACTGCTGCTCATCAGATTGGGGAAACACAGCTGGTGCTTGGTAGGGAGAGAAGGCAGATTTGTAGCTCGAAGAACTAGAGTGGCTCAGGGGAGGAGTGTGAGAGAACTGAACTGGCTCCTGCTGATGGGATTTGTACGTACTGAACTGATGCTCCGTCCCTCGGAAAACACCCGCTGAGTTATGAACGTAGTGATGTCCCGGTCGACGGTTGTAGGCATCTGTAAATTTTGTTTCGTGTCTCCTAGGTTTGTACCCGCTGTCCTGCCCAAAATGGTAGACGGGCGTTGTCTGACGACTCGAATAGGTGGAATCCTGGGAAAAGGGCGTCCCTAACCGTGGGGTGTGAGGTGTTCCTTGGGACTGTGGGGTAAATTGGCTGTATGAGTTTGGGGTGTCTTGCCGACAGCTGGAATAGGCTGTGTCATGGGAAAACGGCGTGCTACTGTTTGGGGTAACAGAAGATCCTGCAGAAGAAAGGTTACTGTCCTTCAGGCGCTTCAGGGAATCCGTCAACTGTAAAAACAGAAAAGAGAAAGGCCCCTAAACACACACTTTTAAAAAGGTATTTGTCTAATCTGTTTGGTTTTCAGAGTTGAGTATCCAGGAGTTTGCAGTGATTTCCACAGCAAAAAAAAAAAAAACACAACCAACAAACAAACCCTTTGATTTAAAAGAAAAAGGCAAGGAAAGGGGAACTCGTCTATAAGAGGAGGAAGAAGAAAGTTGATACAACAGTACTCCTTACAAACTACACCCAAGAGCATCAGGTGAAAGCAAGACTTGCGCAATACTTTTAGCTGAAAGAGTTTCAATTTCTCTCAGTTATGTAAAGCTTGACTAAATTGCAAATAGGAGAGATAATTAAGAAAATTCTGGGAAATGCAATTATCAATTTATCTTTTTCTGTGAACAAATCAAAACATACAAATCAGCAAACTGCCAGCCTACAACCAAACCTAAGCAGCAAGGCTTCGTGTTGGTCCAACTGAGCCAACCCACCACCCTCTCTACCAAATGGTCATCTGTAAGAAGGGAGAAGGCCACAGGTGTAAAAGACCAGAAGTTCTCAACTGCTAAAAACACATTTTAAACCCCTTCCCAAAGACAAATGCTCAGCACTACTGATTATGGCATTTGAAACTGAAACCCTACAAGCCGTCAGAGCAGCCAAGTAATTGCTCTGCAACTCACTTCACAGGCACATTCGGGGGGGTTCTAGGAGCAGCCCTGCTCCAACTCAGGCTCTGCTGAGTCATAACAGTGCCACGCTCATCTTCAGCACCAAAATCAATTTTCCATAATGCAAAGCAAGAGCTCAGTGAGAATCCTCCTGGTAACAAAAGAGGCAGAACTGAGCTCGAACTCCCCAAAAGCATACTGGGATAGTGAACTGGTGAGACTACAGGCTGGCTGCTCCTCTGCCAAGCACAGGGAAGTAGAGCGACCCTTAAAATGACCTCGTTGTAACATGCCAGCACCATCCAACTCAAGCTGAGCTCTCACCTGCCTGCTATGCTCACACACATCTCACCCACTCAAAGGTGTGGACTCGCTCTTGGTGTGACCCCTAGAGACCATGACCACATGGACACCAGGAAAGTTTCTTCCTCAGCTGTTCTAAAACCTGCAGAAGGGGTCAGGAGCCAACCAAGTGCTTCCTGCTAAGAGCCACGTCTCTGCACCTTTGGTGTAGATGTGATATGGATTGTTTTTCAGGGGGGTTTAGATACGGCCTGGAAGTAGGGTTGTGGCTCGCAGAACTGTAAGGTCTTCACTATTCTGCATGAGGGGGAAAGCAAGTGTCAGGAGTGTTTTATTAAACTACAACAGCAAACAAGCTTGTTGGCAGATTCTAGCAGCAAGAACATCATGTGAACAGATAAAGTTACTCACAAAGCAACAACTTTGGTTGTAACTGGAAAAAAAAAAATCAATGCAGAATAATAATAATATAATACACGAACACAAGATCTTGAGAAACAACTTTAAAGATAATTACATCAGGGGCTGCTTTGGGGGATACCATCAATTAGGAGTTTTACTGTTAACCCTGCAAAAAGGACTATGAGCAAATCTGTCCATTTTTATTCAAGATGTGGTGTAACCAGCAGAAATGAAAAGCTTGGCCCTGCTCACAGCAGATTCCCAGCAAAATCATTACTTGCCTCCCTTCTACCTTTAAAAACACCTTGCTGAGAGGTAAGGAGGAATCAGCCTCTTTATGACTTTGTTAAGAGGATACTGGGGTTTTGCTTTGTTGCTGCTGGAGTAGTTGGCAGGAGAATTGTATTTTTTCAGATCAATGGGATTTTCAATGTACAGCTCTTACCTGTCCTGAAAACATCTGATCACAGAATTCATGAAATTATGGCATTTTAAGAAGTCATAAGAGTAGTAGAGAAGTAGAGAGAAGAAAAATATAAAACCTCTGCCAAATTAGTTTCAAATCTGATACCCTAAAGTGGGTTCCTAAGCCACAATCAGGAGCCAAAGTACATTTAGATACAGCCTGGAAGTAGGGGCTGATGATTTCATACAAACAGGGTTCACTTCCCCCTTATTCCCTCATCCCAGTGGGGTTTGCAGGGGAGTAGATAACTGTACAAAGCCATTTAGAGAATCATACCCTAAATACCGAGCGACCCCTGTAAGCCCTCTGGAATTCTGTCCACTGCTTTTATCAACAACCAATTCCAGTGACTAATTAGGATTCTGGAAAATTGAAGCAACTACTCAAGATTTGATACCTTCCCCCTTTTAGCCTGTAAGCAAGTCTGAAGAACATACAGGCTAAGGATTACATACTGCAGACGCTAGGCCAAATGTACCATTGTAAATCATTCCCCCTGACTTCAAGGGAATAATCTCATCTCAGGAACAGATCTGATCCAGTCCTCTTAACTGCACGAATTTCTAATGTTAATAGGGCACATACTGTCGGTTCTGCAGGTATTTTTCATTCCAAAAAGACAAAAAGCACTTACCACACTATGCAGACACCAGCATACAGATTAGCCACATGCATCGCTATGTGTATGAGCTACATTTACTATGGCATTATGAACAAGTTATATTTAAATGTGAATTAGTAACATCCACTGAAACTATGGCAAGAGAGAAAAAGAAGCTAAATTAAAAGCATTAAAATGATAACATTAATGACAAATTTGTTTGGAATTTTCTAGAAAGTTATTCTTTAAAAAAAAAAAAGAAAAGAAGCCTGGAGACATACCTGGAGAGTTTCATTCACAGTTGGCGACACATCCTGTTCAGTGCCTACGGGAAGGGTCTGAGGAGTGTAAAGACCATTAACGAGCAGCTCATAGAATCGCATGCGGGTTTCACCTGCACAGACCACAATGGCAGAGTTGATTAAACAGAAATAACACAGCCAATGTAAAAAATACATATTCTTGACACCCGCATGACTCCACTACCACTTCCAGCTCGTTGCATCTGTGCAACAGAGGAGCAGGTACCACATCTGAGACTCACAGGGATCATTTCTAAATAATCTGCTGGGCAAGTGAGGTCAGACACTCCCTTCTCCAGCCAAGACAAGGAGGTTTCCTAAATCCTTTTTCCCCTTCTCAGTCTGCTTGGCAGCTCTGCTCTTTACCAGGCTTTCTGGAGAGCAGCAGTTTCCCTCCTCTCCAAAGTGCCAAGCAAATAGCTTGCAGTTTTGAGAAGTGAAACTCTCACCCAAGGGACAAGCTTCTGCCAACACCAAGAGCCACTTCAGAAAGCTCTCCCAACACACACCTTGCTAGTAGAAACTGCCTGTTACTAATGCAAACACGAAGCACGGGAATGCAGAGGAAAAAAAACATTATCAGTGCTTTTCCAAAAAGACACTGATAAATCCTTCCCCCCCCCAGTTTAAGGTGTGCTCTGTGGCATCCTTCAAAGTATAAAAGCCAGAGAAGCAAACTGTCCCACATATTGTTACTGAGCCTTAGCCTTATCATTCCTAACTTCTACAAAGACCCAGTTTAATATTGGATTTTTTCATTACTACAAAAACCCAATCCTACTTATTTTGCAGTCTGTAAGAAATCTGTCATCAACTTCAAAGGCAACAGAATCAGCCACCGAAACTGTCTGAATTTTGCCCTGAAAGATAAAGAATACACAGAAAAATGGACAGACCCAGCACCTGAGCCCAGAAAATTAATTTGGGCAAGATCTCCCCCAAAAGAGGACTACTTTCATGAGGAAGTCCCGAGGATCAAAACCCAAACTCCCAGTGAATAATTCCATGCAATTTGAAAGCAAAGTACCCCTTTGCACCATTCTGCATGCTGGAAAAGAGTAATTTATCTTGAAAAAATGCTACAGATTATTTGGTTATTAAATCCTATTTCACGAAGTCTTGAGCTACATCCTCAACTATGTAAACTGTTTTAGTTCAAATAAACTTATGACAAAATAGATATCTTCAAGACAAGAGCTTGAAGAGATGCCTCAAATATTATGCTTCAAACATTAACATACTCTGTCCCCTTTCCAAGTCTACAATGTCACAGATGTGGAAGAGTTAGGCTTACTTTAAAACTTGTTTTCAAATAAATACAAAGTAATTGTTAGAAAGTTTCATAGTTCTTCCTAGATCTCCAGTATAGTGCAGTCAAAGTTACAATTTCATTTACAGAGGCTTATGAATGTGAAACTATTCCTACTTATTTCTCTAAGGACAGGTAATTATCAAGCGTGCCCAATCTGTAGATGCATAAACTGAGACTGAGAAGAAGTTGCTTTAAACTACTCTGTCTTAGATGAGGAGACTGGATTTATTAGCTCCAGACTCTCAGGCCCCTGCTCTGGCCAGACAGATAAAATGACACTTTTGCTCCTAGTATTTTGCTACACTATGAAAATCAAGTTAACCAACCTTTCATTCTCTTGAAAAGCTGAATACTAGAAAGATATGTTGAAAACACATATATTTTTAAGAATGTCCTAACCTGATAAGGCTATTTTAGGAATAACATTTTTACTTGATTCTGACAGGTTATACCACACTGGCAGTCTTACTCTTTTAGAATGAAATTGTGGAAAAACAATACATTAGAAGCATACAGCTGGCAAACAAAACAAAAAACGCAATTTGAAACTAAGACTTCAATGTTTTCTCCCAGGAAATAGAAGCATAAAACCTGCTCATTTCCCTGACATGCAGCTAACTTTCTTGAACAGCTGCCTGTTCAAGACTTGCAGAGTAGTTTATAAATGGAAAACAAGGAGGAATGTAGTACAATCAGCTCGTTTAAAATGCCCCTCATTAAAATGCCCACCACTTACGAGCCTGCTTTAACGTACATTATTAAATCTACAAATGGTCAGTTTGTTCCTGAATGCAATTTTTACTTTCACATGTCAAAGGAAGCAGGGGAAAAAGCCTGTCTGTAGAAATTAACGATGCTGGAATTTCATAGTACACATACGTAAGGTCAAGCTTAGCACACAATAGAAAATATTATGCTACTACTGTGATTTTTCTTCTAAAGGTGATCAGCAATGTCAATAAACGTTCTACTATACCCTCTTACCACACATGGCATACCAACTGCTATATAGGTTGCGGTCTAAATTGTTGAAACCTTTTAATTCAGAACCAAAATACCAGTGTTTTTAAAAAAATGGTGTTAACAATGTCCTCAACACTAAGAAAGGGCGCAGTTAAGTTAGTTTTAGTTGGAATGAAGAGGTACAAGCAGCAACTGATCTACACCTCCTCAGCTTTAGACATTTTCTAAAATTTGGTCACATTTTATCGAAGTCCTTCACTAACACATTTGGAGGAAAGAGAAGAGACAGAGTGGTGAAATGCAATGCTTTCATAGTGCCACAAACTTTATTGGGCTCCCCAGGGCTGGGCTCTGGGGCTGAGAGTCGGTTACCTCCAGGACTGGGAGCTCCTGTCGCTTTAAGAGACAGTCTCACACTTACACACTCACACACACACCGATAAGTGCTGTGTGTGCACTCTTTTGCTGCCAGCCTCGAGTTTGCTGCTAAGTATCAATGAAATGCCAGGCACGCAGAGGACAGCACCCAGCCCTGCTGCCGCCAACAGAACCGGGAGGTTTGGGTCCCAGGAACCCCAAGGTTTGCCCCAAAATCCCAAGATTACAAAATCCACGGGGTCCGGCAGCCCCGGGAGGTGGCCGAGCAGGGCCAGGCTGGGACACGGAGATGGGGGACACGGGAGGGCCTCGGAGGGCAGAGAGCAGGGGACGGGGCAGGGTACAGGGCAGGATGGCAGCATTTTGCAAATTACAGGGCTGTCTCCTAGCAACAGACAACACATTGGGCTCCACGTGACTTGCAAAGGCCCCAGAAACCAGACCCGCTCGCAGGGGGACAGGAACACTCCCTTCATATTTTTAATCACTGGGCCCTCGCAGTCTGCAACAGCCTCTCGTTTTAGGAGAGGGTCGGGCAGGGGCACCACAAACCACAGACACCTGAGGCTGAAACATGCCCCCTCACCTTTCGTATCCAGCTCCACGTGGATGATGTTGCCCATGACAGAGGTGTTGTGAAGGTGCTGGACGGCTTCCCGGGCACCCTTGACAGTGGCAAAGATCACTTTGGCAATGCCCAGGTGCTTCTTGTTCTTGGGGTTGTAGAGAATCTCCACCTCTTCCACTTCACCGTATTTCTTGCACATGTCGGTCAAAAAGTTTTCGCGGATGTTGTCGTTCAGCTTGGCAAAGGTGACCTGCTTGGGAGGCACTGGCCCCACGTAAAATTCATCAATCTGGAAAAGGGCACAACGTGGGAGGGGGCAGTAAAAATAATCATCATTGTTAACGAGCACAGGGGGAGGGCATAAGGATGGCACGGGAGGGAAGGGGTTAAAGTATCCTGCAAACTTTGGGGAAAGAAAACTGCTTCCAAGGCTCTGGGGTGAACCCCGGAGCTGAGCAGAGCCTCTGCAGCCATTCATTGAAACCGGCTCCTTTCTGGGCTATAAATATGTATTTTGAGCAGTACTGTCAGCAGAGAGCCCCCCTCCGCTGCCCCCCACCCAAGAATCCCCCAAGACACAGCTCCAAAACCTTCCAGTGATCTCGACAGACAGATGCGTTGATTCGTCTTATCTTTATCAAAGAGGATGATTGTTAAACAGTTTGCCAAATAATAATGTTAATTGGAATAGGACTGTCATTTAAACGGTCCATTACACTACTTGGAACTGCAGCTTCACTCCCGGATAAACAAGAACACAGAGCTAAACCCAAAAGTCGGGGGCGGTACCTTGAATTTGGGGACAGACAGCTCCAACTCCTTAGTTTTGGTCCATATTCGCCCTATTCTGGGATCCCTGACACAATCCACAGGAGCGATTCCCGAGTTCTGGGAGGAGGAGAAAAAGCACAAAACCAGCAATAACAGAGCTCGAAATTTAAGATACAAATAAAAGAAAAAATGAACCCCAAGGAAGCAGGGGTTGTCTCAAGGGAAGAGGAAAGCACACAACACACACACACACACACACATGTGTCAAATTGCAATACTGCTGGGAAATGCACACAGATTGGAAACAGAAATAAAGCCGCAGGTTTGGGCTCCTTCTCGGGCTCCTGACAGTTGAATACACAGTGTCAGGTGGCAGTAACTTTGGTGGCTGTGTGTCCCCCCAAGACCCCCCTCCCACACACATGTGCTACGGCAGGGATTACCACGACCCGGAGAGACCCCCAGTCCCCAAAACGCCGGTAAGACAGAGGCGGGGGGGGGGGGGGGGGGGGGAAAAAAAAAAGGGGAAAAACCCACAACCCCCCCCCCCCC
>BJBW01001171.1:0-59145 GCA_004320125.1 Scolopax mira
GGCAGGGGGTTGGAACTGGATGATCTTTAAGGTTCCTTCTAACCCAAACCATTCTCTGATCTTGGTGCTTAACACATGGGTGTGGAAGTACAAGTGAAACAGTTTGAGAATAAGACTACCTTCCCTCCTGAGAGGCCTTTCCTACCTTCTTGCACCATTACTCCCACCCCCAGGTGAGAAGAAACACAGCACAACACGGCTGGTAGGGAGCTCCAGAGCCAGAAAAGACGGTGGGAGAGGAGATAAAGGCAATTTAGGAAAAGGATAAGAAGTGTGATGCTGTGGGGGCAAAAACCAGAAGACTCTTCAGGCAGAAGGAAGGAATAATGGTCCATCAAGAGGAAAGACACCGTGGAAGCAGCAAGAGAAGCTTAGAAAGGAGAAGAAAGAGGGTTGTGTAACAAGGGAAGGCTCACAGAAATAACAGCAAAGACAAAGTTTGAACACAGTGTTTCAGGAAACTGGAAGAGAGGAAAAAAAAAGAAGCCAAAGAGGGTATTGGAAGGATGAGCACACACAGAGCAGCTATTGTGGAGAGGGAGAGCTGAGTTGGGATTTGTGTCCTGAAAACAATGCTGTCATATTCAAGAACAGATGGACACACAGGATGTGTCTGAGGCAACTCTGTGCAAGGAGCACGACAGGGCTTTGCACAACGGGTTTCTGCTGGAAAGGAGTGTTAATTCCAGTGGGACGTGGCAGGAGCACAGAGTAGCTCCAGTTGGGACCTTGGCAGGTCCATCTGGTCCAATCCCCTGCTCGGAGCAGGGAGAAGAAAATAATGCATAGGAAATGAGAAATTCCCTCGTAGGGATTGAAGATTCTCTTAAAAAAGGGCAAGTTAAAGCTTAGCCTATACCCCAGAAATGCGTATTCAACGTCAAGCCTTCCCTTGGATCTCTCTGGTTGATGTTCCCCCCTGGCAGCAATCCTCATCTTACAGATAACTGGGATCACCTCTGGAATTCCTCTGGATCCTTTGCTACAGAGCACAGAGGGGTTTGGTGGGGTTTTTTTCATCTCAAAAGCAGGCAAAAGACACACATGAAGATCAACCTGTAGCACGCGTGCACGTCTGATGCGGAGTTGATGCCAGTGCAAAATGAAGACAGGAAAAAAAAACAATTTCTGATGCAAAGGGGGTTGGTGGTTAATGAAGTGAATCGTACCTTTTGGAGAGGTATCCTAGCAACTCCCCAGCAGCCACCGGTCCCGCCTGACAGTGCTCACTGATGCCATTGTTCTCCTCCTGCAGACATCAAAACTTCACAGCTAATCAAAGAGATAATTCGAAACAGGAGACCACTTTCAATCCCGTCCAACAAAAGGGAATGTTATAAACGAGGGACGTCACCCAGGGCATCTCTTCTGCTCAAAGTTGTCATCTCAGAAGAGGAGTAGGTCAGGCTCAGCAAAGCCACGTAGCTCTGGCAACAAACCCTCCCTTCCTGCCATCTCCAAGGCGTTGCTTCTGCTGCCTCCATTTCTGCTGGTCTCTGCCTTAGAACAATACCCAGAATTTATTACACAGAGCCAAAGAACGACATGGGGTTGGAAGGGACCTCTGGAGATCATCCCCTCCAACCCCCTGCCAGAGCAGGGTCACCCAGAGCAGGTTGCACCTCCAGCACCACAGTTAGAAATCGCCAGATGTTCGTGTCTATCCATTTACAAACACCTACTTCTCTCACCTCTTACAGCACAATATCTCCCAAAGAAATCACTCCAGGAGAGTAACAGAATTAAATTCACCCTGGCTGGTCAGGATTATCCTGATATTCCAACCAGCTGCAAGCAAAGTGACCCAGCTAAATTCTGTAATATTATAATTGATAAAAATTGGGATTTGCAGCAAGCAGGTGAACACGAGCTGCTCTTCACCCCAAGGTGAGAATGGTCCCACACGCTGGGGCTGTAACTGATTTCCCCTCTGGAGGGGAGAGCAAACAAAGTTCCTGAGTGATGCAGACACTGGCCTTTCTCTCCAGAAGAGCCATGGTGTTCAGAGAAATCTTGACTCAAAGCATCTGGAAATCACAAGAATTCTCTGTATTTTAGTATGTTTTGAATCAGGCTCATAGGGAGCATATCAGAGAGGCGTTTCAAAAATCTGTTATTCTAGTTATTCTAACCTTCAGCTTATTCTCTGGAATGTCTTTCCTAAATCCCTTATTTCCTACCTTTTTAATCTATGTACATGGCAGTGACCTAATAACCTCACCAGCAACATTGCTACCATAACACCCCCCCCCCCCCCCAATATCAACATCATATAAAAACCCCAATAAATTACAACTTTGTGTTAAGGATGATCTCCACACAAAAATTTTACTTAACTCATTTAATAAAACCATTTTGTTAAAAAAAAAAAAGACCTAGTAATGATTGGAATTTTACATACAAAATTCAGGAATTACAAAAAAAATGGCATTATATAATAAATATAATCGGAATGTAAGAGTTAGACAAATTTGGTAGTAAGGTCTCCAGAAAACCTATGCAGAGGAGGGACTGGCTGTTCCTGAGTTAGTTGTGCTTCTGTCCATGTTCTTCCGAGACAACATGATTGCAGCACAGAATAGTCTTCCTCCCCGAGCCCTCGTGCCAGGTCTCTCCTATCCCTTTCCCCACACTGGTGTTACACATGCCTTCTGACACAGCTGAGAGGCTCCCCAAATGCCTGAGAAAGAAAATATCCAAGGCCCCCTCCCCCAAAAAAAGTAGTATTTTTCAAATGAAAGGCAGCGAACTGTGAGCAGCCTACAGGGAACAACACCCCAACACCCCCTCCAGCCAGAGATGTCCATCAAGTAGCCACATAAAAGCTTCCCACCTTTCTTCTTCTTCCCCAACTCCTCCTGCAAGAAATAATAACGCTCCCTCATGAGAAGGGCAGTTCTGGGGCAAGAGTGTCCCCTCCCCAACTGACTGAAATGTCCAGCCATTGCCCATCTCATCTCTGAGACCCTGGGGACCCCCTCCCCTGTGTTGCTGCCACAGACTCACCACCAGTCTCCAAGGTCTGCACTTGGACCTTACGTTTCAGAAGCAGTTTCCTGCACAAGGGTGAGGCTGCTCTATCAAAGCACATCCCTCCTCTAGACATACACCCACTCACGGCAATTACTCCTTCATAAGGCTTTACAATATATCCAAAATGCTTCAAATCTCTATCTAATAAATATTACACGAAAATAATTTTTTTTTTTTTCAGTATTTACATAATGAAAGATACAAAAATATGCTCAGTGTAAGATTACTTCTTCGATTTCATCTTCTAAAGAGCCAAGGGTCTTCACTGCTGGTTTGCTCGCAGTGTGTTGCGGACGCTGCCGGGTTGGGTTCCTTCCTTCTCCAAAAAGCTCATCGTCTTCTTTCCCTTTGACTTCACTGTTTTTATCAACAGGGAGACTATTTCTCAAGTCCCACTCTACATCAAAAGGCGTTGGGTCGTTGTTTTTGGAAAGAAGGATGGTACCGGCACTGCTTCCAAAGAGCTGTTCTATTAAATTGGACTTCTTTTCCTTCTTACTGTTACAATCCACGTTTTCCTTCACGTTTTCTTCCAAGTTGTCGCTTTTCTGGGTAAGCCAACTCGGTCTCCCCGATCCTTTCCCAAAGGAAGGTTGGTAACTCCCAAATGTTAAGTCGCTGCTCGGATCTACAGTCCTTACACTTCGCTGCTTCTGCCCCTGTGCTCTGGTGGCATCATCCCTGGCCCCTGCAGGAAACCCGTTACTTACCCTCCCGGGAACCTCAAAGAACTGAGTAGTTTTTTCTCTTTTCTCCAGCAAATCAGATTTTCTTGCCGTATTTACCAGCGGCGCTTGGGAAGCGGGTCTCACCTTTGTTACATTTTGAGTTTCTCTATCTATTTCTTGCATTTTAGCCAGCAGGAACTCTCTTTTTCGCCGCTCTTCCAGCATTTCAGTGCTTTCTCGCTCTACTTCAGCTTTGGGGATTTCTGCCATCTTGGTTTTCTCTTCTTTATCCAATAAAAAGCTGCTTTCTTTTTTCATTTTGTCATATTCTTCCTTTTCCCACTCTGCAGGAAACGTTTAAAAATTATTTAAAACGTTTTAGTCTTAAAATGCCTTTAAAAGTATTTTTAAAGTAATGCAACCAAAAGCCATGGAGTTTTTTTAATGTGCTCTTCTACCCAGAATGTGGCTTTCCTACTGCAAAAATTAATCTTTCAAAATTTACAACTAAATTCACACCAGATTCTCTGCTAAATTATAAAAGTTCACTGTCATTTCCCAAAGGGATTAGGACATTATCCACGTTTTAGAGTTTTCAGAAGAAATTCATTTCTGCCAACTGCCTCCCCATTTCCTGTGTCTGAATGAAAGTGAACACAACATCACTGGGTTTAACAGTTCTGACTTTCCTTTGTCAGCATCACTGCCCTCAGGACAGCACTGGGACCTGTGGGTTGGCTTTCCTTTGGGGTTTTTTCTTCCCCCCCCTTATGAAGGGAACTATTCCTGTGAACCCATCAGGCCCCAGAGTCAAAGCAGTCATTACCACTTTCAGCTTGTGAATGATTTAAAATATTCTGCATCTGCTGCACACAGAAAATGCTTTCACACGAGTGTCCCTGCCCAGGAAACTCCATGAGCTTTGAGATCCCTTCCAGCCCAAACTGTTCCGTGATTCTGGGCATCACCACGGGAGACTGACTGTGCAAACAACCCAAAACGTTGGTTTGCACAGCTATAAAAGGACACCAAAGGTGCAAAGCAGGAATACATTTACAGATAGAATTCGCAAATACATACACAAGAAAAAGGAAGCTTCCCAAATTATTTCTCTTTTCAAAATGTTCTTCAGGACCAGCGTGGTGAGTAGGACTCAGGAGGTGACCATCCCCCTGTACTGGGCTGTAGTAAGGTCCCACCTCAAAGGCTGCATCCAGTTTTGGGCCCCTCACCACCAAAAAGACATTGAGGGGCTGGAGTGGGTCCAGAGAAGGACAACGGAGCTGGTGAGGGGTCTGGAGCACAAGTCTTGTGAGGAGAGGCTGAGGGAGCTGGGGGTGTTGAGTCTGGAGGAGGCTGAGGGGAGACCTTCTCGCTCTCTACAACTCCCTGAAAGGAGGGGGTAGCTGTGTATATGTGTGTGTGTGTGTGTGTGTCAGTCTCTTCTCCCAAGGAAGAGGCCATGGGACAAGAGCAAACAGCCTGAAGTTGCACCAGGGAAGGTTCAGGTTGGAGATTAGGACAGATGTTTACAAGGGAAGGGTTATTAAGCCTTGGGATGGGCTGCCCAGGGCAGTGGTGGAGTCACCTTCCCAGGAGGGATTTAAAAGAGAGTGACATGGTGCTCAGTGACATGGTTTAGTGATGGTTTTTATCAGAGTTAGGTTGATGGTTGGATTCGATCTTGAAGGTCCCTTCCAACCTGGGAAATTCTATGATTATATATTTTTCTATTTTGTGTGTTCGGCCAAAAGTTGACTAGGACTACTTGGGCACTTCAACACACTTTATCCAAATTTCTGACTGATCTTTCCAAAAAGTTGTGTGTTATCTATCATACTTCAGATCAAGCTTACAGAACTAACTGCAAGAGTTCAGTTAATATATTAAATATTCCCCCCCCCAATAGTGTATCCTTACACCAAGTAAAGGAAGGAGCTGCCTTTCTGTACGTGAGGTGGGGCCTTGGCTTGTGTGAGTTGTGCACTGATGCCAGGGGAGGCAGGTTTGGGGGTTTTTTGGTTGGGGTTTGGTTTTTTCTTTTCTTTTTTTTTTATACACAGAATTCATCTCTGAAAGCAGCTATAGCTTTTTAAAATTCTTCCTGGTCATCTATGAAGAGACTTAGGAATGTAAGTCATTAAGATGGTGTGAAAACCAAATGAGTAAAAAAGCAATATTAAAATAGAATGCTAGAAACTGACATTTCTCACACACCAAGTTCTTCAGGTAAACACAAATGGAAAGAGAAACTACAATTTTAAATGATACAAGTGAAATAGACACGTCCTGAAAAAACAGGCTGCATTAAGGAAAGCAGAACCGTTCTATACCAGTGAAAATGTACCTCAGCACCACAGAGCACCCCAGAGATACCACTGGTGTTTGCCTGCCATGCCATCCTGCTTCTGGAAAGCAAAATCTCTCAGGCTTCAATATTGTTTAGCAGAAGGGGTTTTTTGTTGCTGCCTATTAATCACAGCTGAGCACAGGACACAGATTACTCCGTATCCCCTATTTCTTTCCGATTCTCTTTGCATAATGCAACTGAAAATAATTTTCCACTGTAGTGATCTCTGCAAAATCGTTTTGCTCTTCTCACAGGGACCCAGCAGCCTCACTCACTCCATTAGTATTCCAGGGGTATTCCATTGCCTTACCGTCATGGAGTTTTGGAACTCTCTCCTCTAAAGCCTGCATTTCCTGAAAACGTTTCCATTTCTCTTCCCTTTCCCTCTCTTGGTCTTGTCTAAGGAGGTCCGCTTGCTCTTTCTTTTCTTTGTCTTGAGTTTCTTTTTCCTGAAATAAATTAATACAAAACTGAAACTGGAGGGGGGAAATAATCAATAAAACAAAATGTATGAACTTCTCTGCGATTCTGAAATCGCATTCTTACAGCTAAACAAAAACGAGCACATCATCTAAACCAAACCAGCTTCAACAACCCAGGGGTTTGGCTCTAAAAAAAAAATAAAATAAATTCTTCTCAGCTCTAACATAGTTTTAGGCACCGGAAACAAAATGAATAGACAATCAACTCTGTTCCCTACCACACATGTCAGGGAAGTGGCAGCTCCAATGTCATAAAGTAGAATTCTTCTCTTCACAAGTCAGAAGTTGTCTTTTTCAGGGACTTTAATAGAAGGCCAGACCCCAGCACCGTATTCTTTTAACAAGCAAGCAATTAGTTACCCTCTATTTCCACAATCTGATCTTTTTACTCTCTTCAGTGGGTTGTAGATTCAGAGTTTCACAGGGGTACTTAAAGGTATGGAGTATCAAGTAACACACACTAAAAGAAAAAGGATTAATCTTGGCTGAAAAATTCAGCTAGAGAATATGTATGTACATTTAAAAGGAAAAATCTGGCAGAAAATATATTAATGGCAGCAGTAAAAACATCACTAACACGGAGAAGTAGCAGCAATGAAGTGGAGAGAAAACCAGTGTAATCCAACACGTGGATTCTACCTTCGTAGCTGGTGCTTATTTTAGAGTAAAATAAGCTTCTAGATTAAAATAAACTTCTAAGAGGAATGGTGACTATTTAATGAGCAAAGAAAATATAACTATTAGCCAAAACAACTTCAAGTATTTTCCCGTCACATAAAAGATCATCATTATATTAAAAAAACCAAACCAAAACACTCCATGAAGAGATGGCAGCCAGGTATTTAAAACAGGTGACTTAGAGAAGTGAAGAAAGCCCAGGCTACCCCTAAATCTAACTTCTGTTACATAAAGCAACAGCCAGAAACAAATTAAAGGGGTTTGAAAGACGACATGGAGTTGGTACCAGTGCTCTTGTGTAGTTCTGTAACTTGGTATATGCTGGAGGAATGCATACATTAAATACATCCTAACTTACAGAAAGGATTTTGGGAGAAAGAATATATGAACAAAACAGTCATGAAAAAGCTTCAGTCCTAACAGGAAGCCAGTCAAGGGCATAATCAGGGCATTACATCTGACAAATAGTCCTTGCCTAATGGGATCAGAATTTGTACAATTCCTACCAGAACCTGTATCATTTGGATTTTCAATTCCTTACAAAGCTTTCTGGGTTTAGCCTGAGGTCCCAGAAGCATTAGCAATGCTTCTAATGGCACTATTTTATAATAAAAAGGGAAATGGGAAAAAAAAAAACCAACAACAGAAAGAATGCAACCATATTCACAAAGCTGGAAAACTGACAGAAGAAATACCAGCACTCTGACAATAAGAGGAAGTGTTAGATTTATGCGTTGTGAAATAAATCTGGAAAGTAAAAGAAACTCTAATTAAGACCAAAGCAAAAAGACAAGGTGGCCAGTGCTGTTACAGCAGATTGCTCAAACAAATATTAGAAACAAAGAAAAAGGGGAGAAAACCAAAATGAAGTCTTAAAAACTTCAAAGAAATCACAGTGGCAGAAAAAAAACCAACCCCAAATTGAATTAATATTTATCAGGAAGACCTAGAATATGATGAACTAAGCATCACAAAAACAGAGCATGATATTTCTGGAAGGGCAGTGGTTTTGTTAAAAATCAGAATATTTTTCTAAGTTATATTTTCTATCTATTTATATTTGTAATATTTACATGTATAATATAAAACATAAACATAAGCTAAAATATAAGCTGAATATAACATTCAGTCTGACAGGTGAGTTACCTGGAACAAGTCTCAAATTTTTATGGAACTCACTATTTTAGGAAGAATTCCTTCTTTCCTGTTTATTGCATCACCACTGACATGTTTTGCTTCTGGAAGAAATTCCACGGGTGAGAAGTATCCGCTGGTCTGGACGGCTTTGGTGAGCTGGGCTCCTTTTTTAATATTTTGGTTGTTGGCTGGGGAAAACACAAACTAATCAAATCATGTTTTCAGTTGAAAATATTCCACTATATCCCCAATCATTTTTAATGATTTGCAACAAACATAAAAAATAGTATTAGAGCCAATGGAAGTGGACAGTATTGACAAGTTTCATATAGTTGTCTTCAGCATCTGTAAAAGCTAATTTAAGAGAAAAAACTGCATGCAAAACTCCTACTGAAAACAATAAAAAAGCCAAATAAAGCTACTTATAAAGTCATTATCATATACTGAATATTTGTTTAAAAAATCCTCACAAAATCTCTTATCTCATTGCTTCTCACAGAAGCTATATGTAAAGAAACAAACTCATAAAAATAAAATTCACTTATTTGCATCTTTGCAAACACATACACTGATCTCTGTGGAATGACATGTTTAAAAATCCCAACCTAAAATGGAATAATAGTAGAGTATCTATAATAAAATACACAGCAAACTGTTTGAAAGGCTGGCATGAAATATTTAAAACAGTCCCATAAATTCCTGCTGCTTCTGACAAGTAGATTCTAACGATCCAGTGACAATAAGGTAAATGCACACACAGACACATATATATATATATATTTGTGTGGGTAGCATAAGGCTCGAGGCTGCTTGTCCCCCCAGAGGGAATCCCTGTGCTGATACTTTTAGAAGACTCTGTTCTGGGACATACATGGGGCAGGGGGAAGAGTGCAGCTCATCTGACAGACAGTACATCTGAATTAGTAAAAAATAAATAAAAAGCATAGCCAAAATATTGATAGCAGTGAAGTTACACATTTGTATAGCCTCTGTAATTTATTGTGATCTATTAGAGAATTTACTAGGTGTTTTTTTCCTGCTCCTTCACCCAGGAACACCTGGTGGGAAAGGAGTTCAGGACATTGTTTGATGAAGTTCTGGGTTTGGGTCCTGCTGCAGTTACAGAGAAGGCAAATAAACATTCCTGACTGAGCAGCTGAAGGGTCAAACACTGAATGGCACGAACCAGCAGAGCAGTTTAAAAGCATCCCTATTAACTTTCCTGCCTTTATTACTTTATATAAGTTACCTCTTTTTCTCTGGATAATATCCCTGTCTTTTCTTGGGGACAGCTTCAACATGCGATTAGCATATATATTTTTTGCTTCAAGTTCTCTTTCTTTTTCCTGTGTGTGAAAAAGGTAGGAATAACAGAGTAAGTTACTAATGTTTCATTTATTAGTTATTAGCAAAGCTGCAAATTAAAAATACATGTTTAAATAGAAACAGAGTAAAGCAATCAATAGTTATGACTACTGTTTTAAGAACAGGCACATTCCTAACTTTTCCTATGCTATAAGAAAGCAGATAAAACTTCTCCCACCCAAAACATCAAATTCTCCACTAATGAATCAGGCTTAAAACACTCCAAATAAATAAGTTTTTGAGTTATTAATGCTACTGCTACTTGCTTGATAGCGAGTAAGGGGTAAAGTGGTGTATCTCCAGTATAGAAGTACGAGACTTGGAGTATCAAGTACTTTACTTCAAATCTTATTTTTTTTTTCCTAAAGATAAACCTACTTGGTAGAACGTGACAGTATTTTCAGTCCTTAAATTTAGAATTTGGGCAATGATGGGCTGGGGGAATGCAAAGAAACCTTTGCACAAATTTAGCAACACACATGGATATCAGAAACAGGTGAAATTAATCTTCACACAAACCCACTGCAATGCCAACATTCATACCAGGAAGATACCTGCAGATTTCATTTTAAAAATCAAGCCTTCAAAAGCTAATTTTTCCAGTAGATCTCGTGGTCTAATGGCAACGCTTGGTTATTTACTTGATTTTGCTTTTCTTAACTAGTGCTAACAATAATAATTAACATGGAGACATTCCTGCTACAAACAGGGTAGGGTCAGTTTGAAGCAGGAAAATCACCATTAAGCAGAGACTGCAAGCACCAGGAAACTATTCCCACCCCATTTCAGATACAGCCAAAGAGAAGATGCCAGAGCACAGCTTGCATTGCTTCCCCTTGTACCTTCAGCTTCTGATGGAGTTGATCAAGCTCTTCTTGGAGAACTCTCTTTTCTTCTTGAGCCTCGTACATCTTTTTTTTCTTGGAATGTAATTCTCTTTGAAAACTGCTACCGCTTAATTCAAGATTTTTTTCCAGATCCTTCAATTAAAACAAAATATGTTTTTTTTTAAAATAACTCTGGAACTTTTTTAACAGTCAAATTACTTAAATAAACCCCCCAGCATTTTGGATTCAGATATCAGCTCCACCATTGCAGCAATGTTAAATACATTTAAACCCTTATCCTAACATTGAGGGGGCAGCCAAAGCACCTGCAAATGCTGCAGCTCATCCTTCTGGAGAACCCAGAGGTGATTTAAGGACACAAAGAGAACACACACTGCTTTCTGCAAGGCTCTCGGCACAGCAACCTCCCAGTCTCTTCAGACAAATCTTAAATTGATGGTTAAGAAAAAAAAAATACCTTCCTGAAAGTGTAGGATTAGAAGAAACTAAGAAAAAAAATTTAAACCTTTCTACTAGAAACAAATTTGTGATTGTGCTTTCCTTTACACACCCACATCTTGCAAGGAGTGTTTTAAGTGAACCTGTGATGATGATAGAGGGGAAAAAAGCAGGAAAATCTCTTATTTTTTAGAGCATGATTTGTTTTCACTTGATCCGGCACTACAAGGGTTGGAATACCTGGTGATAAAACCACAGGTGCCAGATGATGACACCACAGGGTGAGTTGATTTAAGTAACTCAGCAATTTATATCTTGGTATTTTTGGTATTTATTTTATGAAAGTTTAGTTTCCAGATTATCCCTTTGGATTTCCATATCTATTAACTCTGTAATGGAATTTAGGTCTAGTTACTAATATAGACACTAAATTTTAACAGCATTTTAACCATCAACATAGTTTCAACTAAAAATAATATCACATACAACCATCAGTTTCATGGTGTTAACACAATTATTTTTAAACAAGACTAGTTTTTAGACGTGTAAATGTAAAAAATGTAAATGTTTTTACTGAAAAAAATTAAAAACATATGGCACAAAACTCTTAAAATGTATACCCGTAAAAACACTGCTGTAAAGCTCATTTTGCTATTAAAAAAAATTGCTATAATTTTGTTCAGCTCAGCTCTCAGATTGCCCACTATTCTGCATATCAGACACTGCAGGAATGCAGCTCACCAAACTGAAAGAGAATTACTCTCCGTATGGGTTTTAGAATTTTAGCAGAGAGTTCCCTAAATACCCAGAAAATATTTAACAAATGCTTTCCCTCCAAGAGGATAAATTAGATTGCATGAAGTGGTATTACAGCTGCCTGCGTTTCCAAAACATTATTACTAGTTATAAAACCACTTAAAAGGACATGTCCACAGTTAGATATTCTGTTCAAAATATACTTAATTTGTAAATAGGAATTTGAATGCACAATTACCAAGTATATAATAACCTTGAATAAAATTTATTTGATGCTACTTATGTGTAAAAATTTAAAAGAAAAAAAGAAAGAATCTTTTTCTATTTGCTCCACAACTGTGGAAAAAATACAATTCATGAAGCTCCCTGTGGTAAGAGTGATCCGGAGCGGAGTTTCGGGTGAGAAGGTGGTGACCTCACCTTTATTCTTTTCTGGCTCTCCTCCAGCCTGCTCTCTGCGCCCGCTAGTTTCTTGGCCAGGTGGTCTCTTTCGGCGAGGTGCTTATCTGCAGAGAGCTTCTTCAGTTTCTGCAGGACCCTTTTCGTTCTGTACAGTTCCTCCTCCGCCTCCCTGAGCCGCCTCTCGGCCGCCCGTTCCCTCTCCTGAGCTTTCCTCAGGCGCTCCCGTAAGACGCGCGTCTCCTCGTTGTGCCGAGCGAGGAGCTGAGAGATTTCCTTCTCCGTATCTTCAAACTTATTCAAGGCTTTCTCCTGCCTTTGCTGAAGCCTCTTCAGCGCCCTGTTTTCCTTCTGCAGCTCATCCAGTTTGATGTGGAGCTCGGTCAGCTCGTTTCGCAGCTCGTTGATTTTCAGCAGCCTGGCAGAAAGAACTCTTTTTGTCACAAGATCTAGATCTTTGGCGGGAGAATCCCTGGTGAGGCTCTGAGAACGGAACCCCCACCGCGGCCCTCGCTTGCTGGGGGCGTATTTGGAACCCAATTTCTTGGTGGCTGAGAGAAGGGGGGAAAAAAAAAAAAAAAATATAAAAAGCACGTTTACTATAAGACAATGTAATTTCTCTGCTCAAGACATCCTTCTCGGAACAGAAGGATGCTTAGCAAGGATTGCAGCTTTCAAAGCAGACAATAAAAGGCATATTATATAGATTTCTGTTCCTTCTGACGGATAAAGAAAATGGAGATTTATCTTTGTGATCTACTGTACGAGAGAATATTTGCAGCCGTCAACACAGAACCACTGTAAAGTAATCATCTGCAAGCTGCAGCAGAAATAACACTCCTATTTTGTTAATATTTGATGATGTTTATTAAAATGTTTTAGAAATACTGTACTCTTAGGCATACAATATTATCAGATGCCTTTAAAATGGCAACAATTAGCCCAGCCTGAGCTGGTTGTGTATTATGCAAGATGTAATTCTCTCAGACAAATGCAGGAGTATTTTCAAATCCAGCTGCCACACTCACAGACAAAACACCAGATTCCAAAGGCTCAGTGCAAAAAGCCTCCAAAGCAAAATTATAAACCCCGTGAAAATTCAGTTCTTCCCTTAATAATTTATTCTTGTATGGCAAGTTCTTTTTTCACGCAGCACGAGCTACTCTCAAGGAATGAAGCTTTTACTTCACCAAAAAAAAAAAAAATCAATCTCTTAAAACAAGTGGCTGTAGAGAGAACACAGAACTCCTGAAGGTGCAGCAGTGCTCAGGGGACAGACACCGAGCAGCAGCTTCTCCTTCAGGCTGGAAAGCTGGGACACAGCAGCAGCGAGGTCACCTCCACACAGCCAGCCACGCGTGGCCCTGGGACAGCACGGTCCTCCTCCCCTTTCACCACGTTTCTATCCTACAGAAAATATTTTACTGCAAAAACAACCCCCAAAAAAACTCAGAACCAACCCCAGCTTTAAAATATTTTCTTGTAGCTTTCACTGAACATTTTGCACAAATACTCATCCATTTTCTGCTTAATGCTCTTTTTTTTTCCCCACAGCTTGGGCAAACAAAAAGAAGGGTTATTTGTTTTTATTTCCTTTACAAAAACCAATTATGTCACATTCAGGTGTGAAAAAATTCTTTAATACATGCACTGCAGGAACAATGCCACTCCTATCAGCAGCTGAGGGAATTCTCATTAACCCTACTCTTCCAGCCCCTTGAAGAATTTCTCCACGTTTAAGACAGGACAGAAAATTCCAATACCACATTTGCATGGGGGTTTTTTGGGGGTTTAGAGTCACTCATAACATTCACAATACTTTCATGGAATAATTACGTTCATTGTAGCTACGGAATCAAAAAACTAGTCAATTGTTTGCCCCCCTCCAAATTATATAGTCCAAATTTAGGTTTCCTGGGAAGCTAAGCCATGATTGCCCTGGAGAAGATGTCACCACTGTCAAGGGTCTGAAGAGACACGTTCCCTGGGCAAGCTCAGTATTTAGGGTTCTATCTCCTGGCACGCTTGAGATGAGAACGTTGACCAAATCAATGACATAGAAGACTTGCTTGAGAAAGGCAGGATATGCCCTGACTTCACCAGAAAACGTGTGACAATATTTAGAACAAGCTGTCAAAGCACGGCAGAGAAGCTGCACATCCCTACTCCAGCCCAGGATCTGTGTGACCATTCTCTCCCTTTCTGTAGGGATGTTCCATTCCCCACCATCCCAACCAAGGAAGCACCTTACGGAGGTGAGGTGTGTGTGAGGGAGCTACTTCATCTGGAATCAGAGACATTTTACCCTCATGGAAGGACCAGGAAAAACTTCTTGAATTTCACATTCAATTTCACCAAACGCGTTTTCTCTCTTTTGTCTTTGTTTTTTTCAAAGTACCCAGGATTATACCATAAAACACAGTCCTTCCTCCCCAGAGATACCTTTGGGGTATCTTAGTTATCTTGATACCATCAAGAAGTGTTAACAACTGTCTCTCTTACTGACTGGGGAGTAAGGACTTGCCTTGAGTCCTTGGCTTCAAAGACAGAAAGAGAAGATGAGCCTGATTCAAGAAAAGGCTTAGAGAAGAGCCACACTTGCTCATTAACAAAAACATGAACGATTCCAAAAAGGACCAGAAGTCCCCCTTATGCAGGAACGGGTTGATTTCAGTTTTCGACAGAGCAGTTACACTTTATGCAGCATAATTCACATGAACCTTATTTGTAGTTTCTCATAATGGTAGCTTCCCACTTTTATTTCAGCTTTCAAAGGTAATTAACTTTTCAGAAGGGTTACAAAGCAGCAGTTTCTGTATCTACCTACCTTGGTAGTGCACGAGGTTGTTTGAAGTTTGTGGTTTGTGATCTCTTTTTTCGTGGCTTGTAGAGGGATAGCTTAGTGTTGGCGAGGGGCCAGAAGAACGAGAGGCATTATCTTCATCAGAATAATAGGAGTCACTATTTTTATCCCCCTCCGATTTCCTGTCGTGTTCAGAATCTGGGCTCCTGACTCTTTCTCCCATTTTTTTTTTTCAGATTTAACCGCTTTCCAGATTTATTTATTTTTTTTCTTTCCTCAAAGACTGTTCATTTTGACACAAAGGACCTTTCAGTTGTCACAATGGCAGCAGCTGGATTATTTCCTTGGATTTATCATCTTCATCTCCAAAGTGCAAGATCCTTGGGGTTCAGTTCAGCAAGTGGGAGTTACCATTCAGAATGCATTTTTTCTGTAACAATTCAGAGACACCAAAAAAAAGTGAAAATGGGTTTTTGCTGTGTAGATAAGAAAGGTAGGGGGGAAAAAACCTGTAAAAATTATATATAGCCTTATATAAAATTATATATAAGCTTCTGCAATGTGCTGTGCTATATTAACCTTATTATTTATATTAAATGTGACAGACATCACTCTAGGAATGCTACTGGTATTACACTCGGGGATTTTAGACACTTCATCCCCAAAAGAGAAAGCAGAAAATTAACATGGCTCTATTTAGAATAAGAAATTGCTCAGAGAAAGGAAAAGAAGCATTTGGAAAACAAAACAGGAGACAAGTGAAAGCTTGACGCTATTCAGGAAAATAATTCTAACATATGTAAATGTTTTTTTAACCAAATAAATTACCAACTTATTCATGCTACTAGAATTGAGGCACTTGTTGAATTTGACTAAATCTTCCATGTCTCAATTTCTGACACTCGAACGTTAAATAAAGCACCTGAAAATCAGTTTTCCCCCATGTCTGGAGGACATGCTGTCCCTAACTGCTCGTGAGATGTATCAGTCTGTGCCCTGAAAGCACCCTCATTCCCTACACCATCACGAGCTTCAGGCCTTCAAGAACTGGTAGGAGCACACACCGTGTCACGTGCTTTAGAGGAAAATGCAAATGTAGCCTTTTGGGTTTTTTAATATCTGATAAGAGAGACCACAGCACTGGTATATGGTAAACATTAGATCTGCAGCAGGTATGAACTGAAAAGTGCCTGTTTTCTGCTGTAAATTGAAAATTCCCCTCATCTCGAGGTAAAAATCACCTTATTTTGCGTTTTTGGAGACACTTCCTGAGAATATAATGGAGCAAATATATCTAAAAATTTCCTCACCTTCCCAATGAAAAGAATTTTCTCCTCAGTTTGGGAAGTATTTTTGTGCCTACACTCAGCCTCCTGTTTTTCCTTTCTCTCACCCCTCTTCATGGCTCTCGAGCTTATTTCAGCATCTCTCTCACTCCAACCCAACCTCAGGACACCAACATCTACCGGGGGAATAAACAGCACTTGCACCAGCAGCTCAGTTCTGCCTCCTGAGTGACATAAGCTCCTCACCCATTTCCAAATGGGAAAGCAAACTACACCCCAAAATTTGAGCACCTTTTTGTCCAAACTCTTTAAAAACATACCTGTAAACGAGCTGTGCATTTTTCACTATATTATTACCCAATAAAATGAGCTTTTCATGCTTCTTGGCCTTTTACTCCACTGTCTATACGTGCAGAATGGCACAGTCAAGGAGAACAGAAGTGTCAGCTGCCCAGACAGGTTTTGTTCCGAATTCAAGCTTCCTGCCCCAGTTCACCACCAGCACAACTCTGCCTCCAGTGACTGGGATCCATTCACCCTCATAGTCTACACAGAAGGAATCAGAGGAATAAATATTTCTAAATTTCCCAGCAGCTTCACCAGTTAACACGGAATTATTTGGAAGAGTGTCTGACTCTACTTGGGGAGTAACTGCAATATAACATTGGTTTTTTAAGCACCTAAATATTTCCAAATAAATCACACACCTAAAACTTATGTCAGAGAGGATTCTGCTGAAAACTAAAATTACACTGCAAAGTCTGGAAAGAAAACAAGTTAAGCTTGAGATCACCTGTCCCAGAGATTGCTCAACACGCGCTGGAAGGTACCAGTTATCACAACCATTCAAACCATCAGTAACAACAGTTCTTTTTTCTTCTGAAATAATGCAGTTTTTAAAGATATTTCAAAAAAATATACCTAATCATAATTTTATTATCTTGTTTAAGTGTAATGAAGACACTCAGATACGTTTGAGTGCAAAATTAGGATCATATAAGAATATTAGAACCTATCAGGGTAGATCACTCTTCCCAAACACTATTGCCTAAGTCCTGGCCTCACAAACACCTGTGCAGAGTGTAGGTTATTTCACTCCCTGAAGGGGAAATCGAGCCCAAACTGAAACACAGGCAGAATTTTGGGGACAATCTGTTCTCTAGAGGGTGCAAAGGCAAGACTGCATCAGTTCTGTCTCCACGTCAGAATCTCAGGGAATTACAAAAAAACCCAACCAACCAAAAACCAACTAACCAACCAACCACCAACCAACCCTAATATATTTATATTAAAATACTAAAATATTATAAAATTAGTACTCTGAAAGGCTGTAACACACACACCTCATATTATTACAGTCATCCTGACTAAAATAAAATGTCAAAACAGTAGTTGTGTTTGTAACCCACATGGTGTGGTGATGTCATTCATGGAATCCTAGATCCTCAAGGATCACCTGGCCCAACCTTTCTTGGCAAAAGCACAGTCTGAACAAGATGAGCCAGCACCTTGTCCAGCTGAATCTTACAAGTGTCCAGTGATGGGGAATCCACCTCTTCCCTGGGGAGATTATTCCAGCTGCTGATAGTTCTCATGGCAAAAAAATTCTCTCCTGTCCAATTGGAATCTCCCCAGGAGTAACTTGTATCCAGGCCTTAGATCATCTTAATGGCCTTTCTCTGGACCCTCTCCAGACTGTCCACAGCTTTTTTGTATTTCCAGGACCAAAACTGAACACAGGATTCCAGGTGTGACCCGACAAGCACTGAGCAGAGTAAGATAATGACTTCTCTCAGCTGGTGATGCCCCTGTTGATTGATGCAACTCCTCATCCTTCTCCCCAGCCAGGTAGATCCTAATCTGTGCAGCACTCCTGGATTATGTTTACATTGAAGCCAAAGGTTTCATTTCCAGGTAACAACACAGGCCACAAAACTTGCTAAACTTTGTCTGAACTTCTAAGCTTTGCCTTAGCTTATGTAGCTGCAACAAAAATAGTTAACAACCAGGGAATTTACCCAATTTGTTTTAGCTTCTTGCTTTGTACAATTGTCTAGCACCTAGTTACATTTATAACTAACAGACAGCAATAATAAGTAGTTATTCTGTGCAGAGTGAGTGACCTACAACCCTTGCAAAAATGCAAGGGATGGGGTGGCTGCAGGGGCCAGAGAGCACAGACACAGGAGCCCCATCGCAGCTCACCTGTGCTTAATTACTGGTCATCAAGGGGATGCAGCCTTGGGGGCTGGGTAAAACCAGTTTTGTAGGCAACTATATACAAAGCAAATAACAAGTACTCAACATCAGTAAACCACACCACGTGTAATAAATTCAGATATAATGTGTAATCACAAACCAATGAACTGAACAGAATAAAGAGCAAGGTGCACAGAGTGCTAACAAGGATACAAAAGTGAAGCAAGGAGGAAAGAAGCCTTCAGCATCCTCCCCCTGCCAGGGGACATCTGGGACACTGATCACCTGCTGTAAAGAATTTCCCTTCCCAGCTGAAGCCAGTGAAGTCCCAGGGGGAGAGTGGGTGGGTGAAGATAACACCAGAGAGAGGGTTTGGTACAAGAGCTCGTGCCTATATCACCATAACTCTATATAGCTTGAAGAGTGCTAATATCTGGGCTAATACTAAATGTTTGATTAGACCATTAAGATTTTAATTATATGGTTCTGCAACTGTGTTCCTTGTTTTGCTCCTAACAGGAGGCTGAATAAAACAGACAGGAATTCAAGAGCTTAGCCCTGTGCCTTGGATGCAGTCGTGTCCCAGGGGCACACATGGCATCCAGAGGAGCCCTGGAGCAGGTCATCAGTGTTGGAGGCACCAGCCTAACCCTGGGGGGAGGGAGGGAGGGAGGCAGGGAGAGCCAAGATACACCCACATTCTGGCTGCCTTCAGAACACAGGAGGACAGAAAGAAATCATCACACACAGACTTCTTCTTGAGAAGAAAACAAGTAGAGATGAAAACAAATGGGGCCACATTCAGGGAAAAAAGAAGCACCAACAGTTCAGTCATCAAGGTGTCTAATTATATATATATATAAAACAAGAACACTCCCTTTCATTTACAGACTTAAAGCTGATCAGTTACTTAAAAGTCCCACAAGAGGCAATAATTCTTTTGAAGAATGCTTTTCATAACTCACTGTGTTTGAAACAGACAAATTGGAAGCACTGGAGGACTAGAATTATCCATCCTTTCTCTATTGGATATTCCCCGCTTTTCAGAATATTTTGCTAAGTATCATCTTGACACACAGCAACATAAATGGACAGTAATTTGTGATGTATTCTGGCAGTACTTGGAAAAGCAATGTACTGAAAACAAATTGAAAAGGGTGAACTGATAAAAACTCCCCTGAGAAATCACCAAAACCATTTTCTGAATCTTCAAATGGTTTTCAATTTTATAAATTGGTAACTATCAAATTTTACCTTAGTCTGTCAAGTCTTGCCAAACCCAGGTTTTCCACCATTTCCGTTGATTGATTAACATAAAAAATGCATGGTTTATCACTAGGATATTTGATTTTTACTTCACTTAGCCTAAGGACTGTCTAATTAAGAAACACTTCACTGACTTTTCAATTGTTACCAACCAGTTTAAGTTGGTTATGAAATAGTTCAACTCGTGCAAGATCCACAAACACGTTTATTTTCCCCTGGCACATTTAATAAGTTTGTGAGGAGTGAAACACTGGGGGTTAGCAATGGGTCTGCTAAGCTCCCACCACTGCTGAAACCCCAACCCCTTCCTCCAAAAAGCTCCACATGTGCTTTTAGAAGCCTCCTGTGTCGAGATCCCACCAGTACAGAATGAATCAAGTAAATCTGGGACTCGTACAAACTTCAGAAATAGTTTTCTTCCCAGAGTTACATATTCCTACACTTCAGCAGCTTCTACTGTTGCTATTAGTTGCATATTTTATATTGACAACATGCTTATTATTGCAAAAACCAAACAGAGAACACAACACAACTGCAAGGTGACAGAATATTGTCTCCCTATCCTAAGTAGATCACAGAAACTGAACTATTGTATTAAAGGTATTAAGCAATAGAGAGAGGGCAATTACGCACTCATTCCTCTCTTATAGAACATCCCGAGCTTAGTTCTGAAATGCAAGACTCAGAAAACTTTTAAAGTCCTTTTCAGCTATAATACCCCTCTAAAACTAGAAGAAGCTCAATGCTTTAGTGGTCATCACATGACATTCCTGAGCACAAATGCTGACCCCTAACGGTGCACTCAGGTTTTTCCACCTATTCTGGGAGAGAGACAGCATGAGAAAGCGTCAGCTTCAGACAAGTAAAAAAGCATCAATTCAAACTATTAAAGTACTAAACTTAAGGTCAGTAACTTCTACAGTAATTTGTCTCACTCCTCTTCCTCCACCCATCTTTTTCACGTGAAAATACTGTAGTTTTTCTAGAAAGGAGCAAAAGAATTTATTTACTTATATCTCATCAAAACACGCACTGATGGGGCCTCAGCGAGGAACAAGTGTTTTATTAGGGAAACTTTCTGCAGCTGCTGACTTCACTGCACACATTTCTTTTAGGTTTACCAGCTTTGGGTTAATTAGAATGCTACATGGTTTTAAAAGCCAATGATAAAACTCGTCTGCCTCTATGACAGCAATACTTATGAGTTACTTTCAAAATGAAAAAGTTGCTGTAAGCCCCAGGTCAGAGCTGAGGAAACAGTAGTCCAAATGAGTAATATGCAGGCCAGCCCTACAACCAGGAAAAAGGATTATGTTTCTAAATCCTTCACCGAGGAGGCTCCTGCTGTCATTCACATTTCCACCGATCCCTCCGGTGCGCGTACACTTACCTAGTTCAACTTCACCGTTCCTGAAAGCGTCTCTCCCGTTCCCAAAGGGCAAACAAGGAACTTTCCTTCACTGGGGAGAAGTCCTTAGAGAACATATAGAATATTATTTTTAATTAGCACTTTTAAAAACAACTGACGACTCCACATGAGCGTGCGTCTCAAGTGCAGTCACTTAACCCTCCAACAAACGATGTCTGAGGGCAGGGACTGAGCTCCCGGCACACAGGGCCCCGCAGACGGCCCGCTGCCTGGAACCCGCCGCTGCTGGGGGGGAGGCCGCTCCTCCGCGACCCAACCTCAACTCCACTGGCCCCCGGAACCCTGCCGCCCTCCCGGCTACTCGCCCCGGGTCCCAGCCGCTCAGCCCGGCCCACACCAACAGGCCGGGAGTAAGTTCCGCAACTGCCCCCGCCTTAAGGCGAGGCCTAGGCCTGGGCCCGGGCCTGCTCCAAACTCCAACAGCCCCCAGGATGAAACGCACACACACCCTCCAGCTCCTCCCTTCGCCTCACGACGCCCCCACCGCCCCCTTGTCCAGCCCAGCCCGGCCCGGCCAGGCGTAACCCCGTCCCGACCCAGCCCCGCCGTCAGTACCTGCCCGCCCGCCGGGCGGACGCGGCGGCGGTTGCCGCGCTACGCTTAAAGGGGCGACTGCCAGCGGCTGCCCTGGCAACCGAGCGGGGGAGGAGGCGGGCTCTCCTCGGCAACCATTGGCCATCCGCCCTGCCAGGTCGACGTCCCGCGGCGCCTGATTGGTAGGAGCGGCTGGCGGCGGCCGAAGAGCACCCTCTCTCCCCGTTGGTGGGAGGCTACATTCCGGCTGCTGATTGGTTAAGGCGCCTCAGGGGGGATTGAGGGGGGCTCAACGCCCTCACGCCGCCATCTTGGGTTTGGAGGGATGAGTGGGTTTAATCGAAGGAGGCGGCAAGTGCAAGGCCAGAGAGGCGCCCAGAAGAGCGGGGGATGAAGGCAGCGGTTCACCCGTCGTGTGGTAACGAGCCGTCATAACCCCTCTAAGGAGTGGGGTGGAGGGAAGCCTTGGGTGTCCTCGGGCAGTTACTCAGCTAGGGTTTGAAGAGGAGGGCTTGGGTAAGAGTAACGTCTGGGAGTAAGGACTGAGCAGAGGTAGCAGCAAAAGGGAAACAAAATACTCTTTAATATTTAAGCAGGATGGGGAGCTAGGTGAATAACCAGAAAATGACAGCTTTTATGCATATATGCGTGTATATATACACATACAGATGCACTCTGTGTGATGTGATTTAAAACCAAAACTCCCTCCCTCCAACTCAACCACCAGGAAAGAAAAACAGGTGTGATACCAAATGATAAGTACCCCAGAACTTCAAGCAAAATGGACTATGCTGATAAAAGGATGAAAGTACTGTGTAAAGCTAGCAAATAAGCTTGAACTAAAAGGCAGGCTCAATGGAACAAGGCTGTTGTGTTTTATTCCCCAGAGGAGGAGGTTTTCTAAACCTTGGCTTTTATTACTCCAAGTTACTGGTTTTTTTTTTCTTTTTTTTCCCTAATGCTAAAATTTAATAACAAATGTAGTCAAGTAACCTTTCTGGAGAAAGGAAAGGAAAATTAAAAAATAGCAGATCCTCACTTAGCTTACTAATGGATGGAATATGTTGTGATGGCCCAGTGATGAGAGTGACATAAAAGTTTGAGTGGACAGAATAAAACAGAACATTTCACAGGAAATTTCTAACCTGCCTGCACAGGAAGGCATAAATGGGACATTTGGGAAATGGAGACACGTTTGCATTTGACAGAACTGTGTCTCTGCAGTTCTGAATGTTCAAAATTACCATTCATCCACCACTAAATGAAAATAAAGAAACTGGAGGAAACAGGACAAGGTACCAGTTCTGTTAACCAAGGTAATGTTTTCAGGCAAAACCCCTCACCTTGTTCTCAATAAAATACAAGGAAACGTGAGAAAATGCATGTGAATGCACTTGAAATTAAAAGATGGCCATTGCCTCAGAATAAAAATTTCAGAAGGAAAACTTGTATCCCTTTCAACGGAAAAAGAACAAAAAATTAGGAAAGTTAGAATTAAGAGATTCTCAAAACTGACTTAGGCATTGAGCACAAGAACTCTGAATATGATTAATTAAATTTCTGGAAAATACAGTTTAATAAGTAGGCTGGAATGCAATCATGAACACCTGGGCATAAACTCCAGCAAAAGATGAGGAGACTGGAACAGGTATTTCAAAAGCATGAGAGTACCTGGAAGGTATAGACCCCATGTGAAGTCTCCCAGGCTGAACAGAGCTTTTAATTTTTTGATCCTAAAATCCCCCAAAATAGGCATGAAGCATGCAAAAAAAACCCAACAGCCAGGCTGCGAATGCCGTACTTTTGATTGACTCCCTAATTGCACTTAATATTTTTGCTGTATTTGCATTACTATTATGAAATCGGTTTAAAAAAAGAAAGATAAAAACTCGTGGATAATTTTTAAAATGAATTATCCTGTGGCTTTGTATAGCTCTCCCTTATGCTAAACAGCTAGAGCACATCATTCATCGCAGCGACGCTGGCAGAGAATCATTGATGTCCTTCAAAAAGATCCAGAGAAATGCGGAATAACAAAGACGGAATCATTTTATTGCTTGCAACTGGAGGGAATATATTGCTTGGATCTGGCAGCAGGCCAGGCCAGCAGCTGAAATGCTCTTCCTGCTGTAAATAGGATGAAAGGGATGCATAATCCATCTCCATGCCCACTGTAGCCAGGAAAATTAAAAGCAGGAAAAGCAATTAAAAAAAAAAAACCCAACCAAAAAACAATCGATGAGGGAAAGCATTAAAAAACGTGGAAGAGACTTCTTTTTTAATGTTGATAATTTATAGACTTAATTGTCATGACTGAGAATTTGGGACTGGGTTAGCAACTAACCATGAGTTTTTGAATGTAGGTAATACAGGTATCTGATTTAGGCAGCGTGTATTTAATACAGGTATTGAGTACAGATATTGAATTATTCTGAACAGGGGCCTCTTGTTCAGAACAAACAACATCTCACCAGTCACCCCCATCAACTGCTCCATCCAGTTGCTGCTGACGTACTGGAATCAGCTGCTGAACCAGAATAAGTTCAGATGTTGTGCAATATCAGCACGGGGATAAATTGATGGAAGTTTGTTAATCTAAAACCTACAAATAACGTACTTAAGGTGTTCTCCTCTATGTAACAGTTGATACAGTGCAGATAAACGCTGTGGTATTTCAGTTTCCCTTGGACAGGACAAATGTATAAATCACCTGGGCAAGGAATAATGTTTTGCAGTTTTCTTCCGTCTCTGTGAAGCAAATACAATGTCTTAACTGCTTGCTTGGGTGGGAAAGTCACTGAAACAGAGTTATTTCATCCAAGAGTGGGATGGGGAAGTAGAAGGCTTGAAAGGAGGTGCCTGAGCTTCAGAAGAGAGGGTGGAAACATTCAGAACCTAAATTGGGTCATAATATCACCCAATTTGATATTCCCACAGGGAAAAAGCCCCCCAGGCTCATTAAGATGAGTGGAACCCGTGCGCACTTCATTGCTGTACATCAGTATTGATGGGAAATCCCTGATGCACAGAGAAACTGCTGTTGATTCCACTGCATAGCAATGGCTGTATGAAACCCCAAATGCCTTTGGGCTCCTTCAGCTTTCCCATTCTCTGGTGTTTTCCCTCAGACCAGGCTAGAGAATACTGCCTTGCACGTTGGAATATAAACATGAGCATTTATACCCATCGCTCTGTGTACACACCAGAGGCAGCAACTTGCCTCTGTGCTTGCAGAAAAGCTTTATTCAAAATCCAGGAATTTATACCAAAGAGGTTTTGGCTCAAAGTTTGGTTTCAGCCAAGTTTGGGCTGCTGTTTCCAGGAGCTGGGTTCCCTCTCTCCGCTGCCATAAAGGTGACTAAGATCACTCTGTTAGAGCCTGAGTGTGGGTGGAGTGAGGGTCCAGCTGAAGGATTTTTCCTTAACATATGTTGGAATATTCATAGAAAATTTGTTGTCTGTCAGCACATACTTCTCTTTGCTCTCAACTATCTGCAATCACATCATCAAAATATTTTAAATTCTAACGCAAATAAAATTAACTGTCAGTCTGTTTCAATGCTATAAATATTCATGATCTCCTTGTGCTTTTTAACGCATTTGTCAAAATAAGCTGTGATTTTGTTGCAGGCCAGCTGCTTTTCCTGCTGCACACTCACCTGCCTTGAGAAACAAGAAGCCCAAAGGTCTCTCTCAAAGCTTGTCTTCCTCGCCCTGGACTCTCAAGTGACCCAAAATCTTTTCACTTTTTCTTTTCTCAAGTGCTCAACAGTCACCAAAGTTGTAAAGTGACTCTTCACCTTTTACAATTCCCTGTTATAATTCTTTGAAAGAATGTCTGTTGGCGTCTCTTTTCGTACTGTGGCTGGTTGTAACCTTCTAAAGGGGGTTTTCGTGTCCTACATCAGGCATTGCTCGTGGTGATGAGCTGTTTTTAACAATACCCTTTTCCAGGGCTGTGAAATACTCAACTATTAAAGGGGAAAATACAGTGCAATGAAAGAAGCATTTACACGTGTGTCACGCCACTAGTTGATTTCAGAGATTTTACAAATTAGTTGAAATTCTGTGTTTTAGTATACCTGCTTGGATTTTGAGGTCACAACTGCCTTGTGGAGAGAATCGAGGTGAATAGCAGGAATTGCAGGAATATAATCACAGGAATATCATTCCCAATGTGGTGATTTAACATCCCACATAATAAAACAAGATGCTCCATCGCTACAATATGAAGCTTTAATTGTTTTTGTTGTGGATATAGGTGTATTTTAACTATTAAAACAATAAAATTACCGAATTACTTAAAGGCTAGCAATAAATATTTAATAAGCAATTTAAATAACAACAGAAAAAAAGCCCAGTAAAGCCTGGTATGGGGAAGAAGATGCTGAGGAAACAACTCTTGAATCTTTGATTAGAAAACAACACTATTTGAAGGAGACATTTCAGTATCAACAAAAGAGTTGTTTCAGTCCCGTTGATTAAAAGTTAAGCTAAAACTGTTGCTTGCATACTAAGCACAGAAGTAATAATGAACTTACCCTAAAGTACTCTGTTTTTTAGTGTAATCCTACATATTGCACACTTAACTGACACGTACATTTTAGTAACTCAAGCTTTTTTTAAGGACATGGTTCTCCAGAAGACATATGCTACTGGGAGGAAAATTTCATGCAGATTGTTGGGGATCTGGCAGTTTTATGTTAAATGCTGCATTTGTTTTTAGCAGGTTTTAGTAATGTTTTTCTAGAAAACCACTTTATGAAGGACAACCGTGGTATCTCTGGACTTGTTTCTGCTGCTTTTGCATAATCTACGGTTTCATGTGCACAATATGTGTATTATTCTTTGACAAGAAAAATAACACAGTGACCAAATAACTTTGACCTATTCTTTAATCAAAAGCAATGTGTGTTGCTTCTGAACATCCATCTCTTTTGGCTTTAAAATTCATTTCTACTGCTAGGATAGCAAATTAATTTTGTTCTGTCTCTGCAGAGTTTAGTGGTATAAATTATGTTGTAGAGAAATAAGGTCAAATGTATCTTTGAAACCCGTAAAGAGAACGGATGTTGTATCAAAATAAATTTGGCTTTAGTGTTGAGTGCGGCTGCTTTGAGAACGTATTTATTGTCACAGTTATACCAGTGTGGTATGGGGACCAAGAAAAATCTTCCCCTTAAAAAAAAATTTCCTTCATTCAAAATATAAACGCATCTTATCAGTGTTAAGCTTGGAAAGAGGCCTAGGCAACTCACGCCATTTCTAGGCACCTGATTGTATCATCAAAATCTTCTTTTTTAATTTTATTTTTAAAGCAAAATGGAACATTTCCAGGGAGGAGGGAGAAGTGCCAGCCTCTCAGCCCTATTACAGGCTGTGGGCAAGTAGGAGGTAGGGATTTGTGCCCACTCGCTTCGAGGAGGAGATGAATCTTGGGTCTTGTGATTTTTGGATGTGCCTCCCAAGTCAAGCTTGCTAAGGGAGAGATGGGCACCTTGTGGTCATCTTGTGTGGGCATCTCATGGCATCTTGTGGACATCTCGTGTGGGCATTTTGTGTGATCAACTTGTGGGCATCTCTTGTGGTTATCCATGACATACGTCCCAAGCTGCTCATCACTGTCAAGGCTGAGATGCCTCTGAGCAGAACACGTGCCTTGGGCACCACTGAGAGCATTCTTGACTTAATTCTCTTAATTTGTTAAAATCCTATTTAGGGTGAGTGAGCCTTTTACAGCTTGAAATATATAAACTCTTGCAACGTATGCATCAGCTTACTGCAATTCTCTTTGTTGGAATTAAATACTGTTAAACCAGCATCCTTTTCATCTTCTCAGGATTTGCAGTGGTTTAACTTTTTTGGGCAATACAAAGCCAAGAATATTCTATTATTCATGTTGTGTCTCCATCCTGTGCTTCAAGAATGCTTTGATTGATGAAGACTGCTTTCTTGATGGTTTTTCCCCTTTCTGCTTTTATAACCGAAACTGTCCATCCTCTCCTAAGACCTGGCATATAATAAGGTTGGTCCCTGTGTAGCTGGTGGAAGAGCAAGGACAGTGACTGAGCCAGCCCTGGGTGGTGGGTGAACAAACAGGGGAGGGGTATTTCAGGTAGTTAAAGCAAAATCCTGGTCCTGCTCAGAGGGATTGCACTCAGAGGACTGCACGAGGAATGTTTGCAAAGGCTAATGTTAGGCTGGAGGGGGATAGTCCTCTGGATAACCCGTATCATCAATAAAAAGGGAAAAATGACCATGCAGATAGAGCTTTGCTCTCATGTGGTTTCTCTCTTTCTGTCCTCCACACAGGGAACCTTCTGGAAGCCCAGTGCTGTGACACGAACTGCCTCCCTGCTGGATGCACCTTCTGAAGTGTGGTGAGCCAGCTACTTCCAGGTGAGGGAAGGTGGTGATGGAGAATGATTCTGCAAAAAAGGGTTGGACATGGGCTACAAAATGCTTTGAGGGCTGGAGCACCTCTCCTATGAAGACAGGCTGAGGGAGTTGGGGATGTTCAGCTTGGAGAAGAGAAGGTTCTGGGAAGACTGTAGAGCCCCTTCCAGTCCCTAAGGGACTCCAGGAGAGATGGGGAAGGACTGTTGATCAGGGAGTGGAGCCATAGGATGAGGGGGAATGGTTTTAAACTGAAAGAGGGGAAATTTAGACTAGATATTAGGAAGAAATTCTTTGTTATGACGGTGGTGAGACACTGGCTGAGGTTGCCCAGAGAGGCTGTGGCTCATTGATCTTTAAGGTCCTTTTCAACCCAAACCATTGTATAAAGCAGATTCCCCACATTTCTTTCTCTCCCGCACTGTTCATGCTCATGAATTCAATGCAGTTCTGGAGATGGAGGAGTCAATTTGTAATTGGGGCTTTTGGTCCATTTTAGTTAAAGTAATAATGAGATGATGAGAAGTCATTGGGGGTTTAGTTTGGAGAGAAAAGTAGCATCACATCTTTCTGTGCCACAAGTGAAACCTGTCAGCTGAAGTAAGGTAGACACTTCCAGTGTCCACAGTTGAAGAAGGGTGTTGAAAAACTAGAAAGGCTTCACAAACACCTTTCAAGAACCACTGGGGTCCATAAAACTTGATGTTAGAGGGGGAGATACCAAAGATTCAATACAAAAAAGAGTTGAGAGATGGTCTGACAGCGAGTTCTGTTGTTTTTGGGGGTAGATGGCTTTTTGCCTAGCAGTGAAAAGGTGCAATGAACCTCACTGGTTAGAAGTTGGAGCTAGTTTGAAGCAACAAAGTGCACATTTTTAACAGTAAAAGGAAGTGCTTTTACCCAGATGAATTGAGCAGAAGAGATGGGTGAGTTTTGAGTCACGAGTGTCCCCAGCTCTCTGCTGAGCCCTGCAGCTGCAGGTGGCTGCTCATACAGGAGCCTAGAGGAGGAGGTGAGGGGCTGTATCTCGGGTACTTTGGGGTAAGTCTGATGTTTTTAGTCAAACTCCTCTGCACTGGTAACTGAAGCTGCTCTTCTGGGGAAGGGGGAGTTGTATCAGGGTAAATTACCACGGTAGTGTTTGCCAGAACTGGTGGGTTGTGTCCTCATTACTGTGAGAACAATGTGAAAGTCCTAATTGACTGTGACTCCGTGTCACTTGATGAAATAAGCATGACAGAGCAGCTGGAGTAGTTCTCAAAGGCAGGATGCTGAAATCAGCTAAACTCATGGCTTTAGCTGGATCCTGGCTCCAATCTGGAGCAGCCTCTGTGTGATGAGGATAGCTGGGTACCTATGCCAGGGGGATAATTAGAACATAACCTGTAATTAAGTGCACATTAGGGTTACATCAGGGATGTATGAGCCCTAACGTGAGCCAGCAATGCACCCTTGTGGCAAAGGCAGCCCATGGCACCCGGGGCTGCAGGAGCACAGGGACCACTGCCAGCAGGTGAGGGAGGGGACCCTTCTCTTCTGCTCAGCACTGGTGGGGCACTTCATGAGGACTGGGAGCAGTTCTGGGCTCACCAGTGCAAGAGAGACATGGACCTACTGGAGGGGGTGCAGTGAAGGGCCATGAAGGGGTTGAGATACCTGATGTAGGAGGAGAGGCTGAGCAGACTGGGACTGTTCAGCCTGGAGAAGGCTCTGGGGGGGCCTCATCAATGCCTACAAATGCTTGATGTGGGGAGTAAAGAAAAAGAAACCAAACTCTTCTCAGTGGTGCCCAGAGACAGGACAAGAAGCAATAGGCACACTTTGAAATACAGGGTATTCCATTGAAACATAAGAAAACACTTTTTACTGACCAGGTGATCAAAGACAAGAAGTTTACTCAAGGAGGTTTTGGAGTCTCTGACCTTGGAGATCCTCAAAACCCGAGTGGACACAGTCCTGGACAACCTCCTCTGGCTGAGCCTGCTTGAGCAGGGGAAGGTTGGACTAGATGGTCTCCAGAGATCCCTACAACCTCAGCCATTCTGTGATTCTGCCACACCAGAATGTATGTTACATGTGAGGAGTGCTGGGGCTGATCACACTCACCCTGAAAAGATACTTTATCACTTGGATTCTCATGTCTGCAATGTTTTGGTTAGGACTGTGGCAGCAGTGCCCAACTGCTCTTGGTTAACCCCTTGGAATTTCTTCTGATGGGGCTCTTCCTCCATGTCCTATTTCATTTTAGGACTCAGCCCCCAATCTAGAAATGTGATGCCATTTTTTGTTCTTAGGTGCATGAACTTGCACTTGGGTTCACATCTGCGTTAACAAAACTGCACATTTTTTTCCTCAACAAACGAACAATCACTCTGTGTAATAGAACTGTTGTTTTGTTGTTTTCCACATTAGCTACTTGTGTGTCATATTGCAAATTTTATGTCCAATAATGCTGTGTTTTCATCCAGGGCATTGATAAACATAGTGAAAAAGTGGGTGCCAAAACAGATCCCTCTACAAGCTCACAAAATCTGCAGTCCCTTGGACTGAAAACGCTCCAACTACAGTATATTTTTATGACCTAGTTGTTAGCTAGTTTTAAAAATTATCATTTAGTATGTGTTATATTGATTTTGTTCAGAGTTATTTTTTAACGCAGGATTATGCCCCATGTTTGGGAAAGCCACCTTTTCAGCCACAATCTCCATTATCAGCCTGATGCTTCATCTCATTAAAATGGTATCAAATTTGTTTGAGAGTCTGAGTTCCTGGGAAACCGTGTGGGCTGCCATTAACAAATCCCTAATCCCTTAATTCTTTCCTTAGTGCCCCCCCTCAGCATTTCTGTTTGCTCTGAGCCTGCCTGTGCTTACCCAAAGCCATCAGATTTATCACCTGAAAAATACTGGTTCAGCGTTAACTTTTTCTCTCCAAAGTCTGAACTCCAACCCGTGGAGGCGTGATTTGCGGGGGCGCTGCCGGCGGGGCGGTGCGGGGCGGTGCGGGGCAGGCGCAGTAGCGCGGCGATGCTCTAGGTGGGGCTTCAGCACCGGCAAAGGCAGCGAAGCGGGGTGCCCAGCCCCCCGACAGCAAACCCAGCCCATGGAAGGGGGTTTGAAACAGCTTTATCCCAGCTTTAAATTCGTCCGCGTTCCTTCGCTCTCGTTCTCTTTTTACACTGTTTCATCGTGCTTAATGAGGAAACCTTTTTGTCTGCTCCTGTTTATCTTCCCTTAAAATCAGTATCATGTGGCCAAACGCGCGTGGAGGAGGTTTGCACGAGTGTAGTCTTGTTAGCAGACAAGTCTTCTAAACTATCTTGGACATGTCAACCTCCCTTCTTACTGCATTAGTGTAGAAGATCGTGGAAGGTCATCCTCCCCCTCTGCTCTGCCCTGGTGAGGCTGGAGCCCTGTGTCCAGTTCTGAGCTCCCGGGTTCAAGAAGGACAGGGAACTGCTGGTGAGAGTCCAGTGGAGGCTACAAAGATGAGCAAGAGACTGGAGCACCTCTCTGATGAGGAAAATCTGAGAGACCAGGGGCTGTTTAGTCTGGAGAAGTCTGAGAGGGGACCTCATCAATACTTATCAATGTCTAAAGGGCAGGTGTCAAGAGGATGGGGTCAGGCTTTTCTCAGTGGTGCCTGGTGACAGAACAAGAGATAATGGGCACAAGCTAGAACACAGGAAATTCCATCTGAACATGCAGAAAAAATTCTTTTCCGTGAGAGTGGCAGAGCCCTGGCAGAGGCTGCCCAGAGAGGTGGTGGAGTCTCCTTCTCTGGAGACATTCCAATGATTCAATTCCAATTCCATTATGTCAAAATAAAAATATGGAAGACAAAGACACGGCTTCACTTTCATGCAAATGCTTTTAGCTCATTTGCGTTCATTTAATAGATAGTTCATTAAATAGATGTAACGTGGAATCCCCATCCTTCTCTCCGCACGCTGGGCAGGTATCACCAAAGGCTGCAATGGGGCATCTTTCCATTAGCAGTGATCCCACTTCTGTGGATTGGAAACCCTTTTTCAAATGGAAAACTGACTTTTCAGAACCAAACTAAAGAGTTCTTAACATTTGACTGATTTTCTGTAATAATGTACATACCTAATTATTAATTCCTTATTCCTGGTGAAGATCCATTTATATTAAGATTTATAAAACATGATGACATGATGGTTTATAGGACATGTTGAAAAGATCACTTTTTCGCATATAGAAGACAGTATTTACTTTATATGTATTTTTAAGCAGGTTTCCTGGAAAACCAGGAAGCTGAGAGTCTTTGCTGCACCTTGCAAGTTCCCACTGTCATTCCTGGGGGGTGGAATAGAATCCAAAGTAACTGAAAATGCCCCGCCATCAGCCTGTCTGTGTTTAATCTATTAGCTACTCAGCTGTATGTTGTATTATCTGACACACAGCCATAAGCAGCTTAGCTGTCCGAGATCATATTAAATATGTTGGGCTTAGCCTAATTCTGCAGCACCTCATGAGAAGACACCCTCATGTCCATCTGGAGCCCTTCTGAAGCCAGTGTGGTTCTACACAGGGATGGGGATCCTCCTGTGTGGCTCAGGGAGGAGAGTATTCTTTCCTTGGGGGAGAATATTCTTTCCCATCATCTGGTCCTTCTTTCTTGTCTAAAAACCTTTTCTTCAGCTTCTGTTCCTGCACTTACGAAATTAAACATTCAAGCGAGCCCATGCCCTAGAAAACAAAAATATCCCTCTAGCAAATCATCCAGAAGTTTATAGGTTAGACTGGAACTGCCTTTGAGTTCTGCTGGAAAAAACACAGTTTAAAAAGCACTCCTACCCTGTGTTTTCCATACTTTAAATATACACCTTTTTACTATTTTGTTAATAGCTCACTGGAAGATTTATAATCACACCTATTTCCTGTATTCTCTCTTCAATTACTTGTAAAATTCATGTCACCTTGCAAAAAATCCCTGAATAATTAGGTTTCTCTCGAGTCTGCTGAAAGCTCTGACACTGATACATGGTACCTGTTTTTGACACCTCTCTGAGGTTGAAGGGATGAAGGCTCTGTACTGACAGGTCCTCACAGCCCCCTCTCCATCGTGGCTCCAACTGCTCTGGCACGGATGCCTGGGCTCCTTTTGCTGTTCAGGGAACTCCATCTGCAGCTCAGGGATCAGTCACAAACTGAATTTTACCAGATATAGGGATAGATTTGATGGGGATGATGAATGGGATAGAACCATGAAATTATTTAGGTTGGAAGGGACTATTAAGATCATCTACTCCAACGTCAACCTAACTGATAAAAAACCATCACTAAACCTTGTCACTAAGCACTGTGTCAACCCTCAACAGTTCACTGCCAGGAAATAGCAACATTCTTTAAAAAAAAAAATTTGCTCTTCTCTTTATAAACTCTAAAATGCCTATTTTAAGGAGATTGCTTGTAGTCCTTTTGATTACGTTGGCCGTTGGAGTGAAAGGTCCTATGACCTCAAATGAGATGGGTGCCAGCACTGAGGAAACTGGATAGAGTGGTGCCATTTCCACGGGATTTAAAATTAACCTCATTGCATGATTGGCTTACATTACTAATCCGATATACCAGGGCTAAATATAGCCTTCAAAGACAATGTCTTTCCACGCAAATAATCCCTGCAGGCTAAAAATGAGTAAAAATGGAAATGAAGACAGAAAAATGTTAAGTTAAATTCTAGACAAACTGTCATTTTGCTAGAATGTTGATCTGAAATTGCACATATAGAAGATAACTGCAAGGGAGAGGGAAAAAAATAAATAGAGAAATTAGTAGGTTTGAATATCTATTTAAAAAGGGAGAGTTTCTGATGCTGTCAGCAATTTCTGTCAAAGATCTACCTTCAGAGGTGTCACTGTTGGCCTTCAAACATTTCATGTTTTATTACTGCATTTTCATCATTAACTATGAATGGTGACCCTGGATGATCTGCAGGAGCTATGAATCATTCATTATAACTAAAACAAACTTTTTTTTTTTATTATTAAAATAAACAAATACGAAAGAGTTTCCAAAAAAAAATCAGGACAGCAAAACCTTTAGGAAAGAACTCATATTTTAGGAAATGCTACAGATCAATGCTACCAAAAAGCTGCAAGGTCAGAGAAGGAACCAGAGAGTGGAGACCTGAGATTAAGACTCTCTGCAGGTTTTTCTGTTTTTGTTGTTTTCTCCTCTAGTTTCCTAAATTCCCAAAGAATATAAATATGAAATGTGTTATGTAGGCAGGTGAGATTCCAGTTTAATAAGTCCATAGTAATATTTTGTAGATAAAAGAGCTGCTTCTGAATGAGAACCAGTTCTGTAGCACTGAACCCATTTGGGAACAGTCTTTTATTTCCCGTATTAGTGCAAGATGTGATTTTCCATGGAAGAGACTAAAAAAGACTTGCTTTGCTGGCAAAGGTTCCTATCATCTCTGCTGGAATTCAGTGAGCTCCAAACATAGGAGAAATAGTATAACCCAGTTTACTTGGTCTTACTTATTTGTTAGCATAATTTGTACCAAGAAGTATAAATAGCCCTTAGTTCCCGGGGAGGTTCATGGCACTGGTTTTGATCATCCTCGCAAGAAATTTGCCCTGAATCCCTAAGGGATTTATTCTTAATACATGAATTCCAGCCTAAGGGAGAAACTGCATCTCCAAGTCCTGTGAAAAATCAGTCTCGTTTGGTTCAACATCTAGATGAAGCTTTCAGATGAACAAGTGAGACAACCCAGGCTTGGAAGTGACAGCAACATGGAGATAGCGTGAAGATACCACTGGTAAAATCAAATCATGGAAGGACTGGACCCTGCTGGCTGCACGATGTTCCGGTGCTTTAGTGAACCACAGAGCTTGTATCCAGAGACAATGAATTTTGATGAATCAAACAAAGAATATTTCTGGCAGCGAGATTAATTTTGCTAACTCTCATGACTTCTTGTTGGGCTTATCGTGTCTGTTTTACAGATTTCTGATGAAGACCAGTTGTCTGCCTTTCTCCATCCTTTTCCCAGTTAATTATAAAAAACAACAAAGGGGTTGAACTAGTTTTTTGTTTTTACTGTCCAAGTCCTGCTCTGAATAGTCTGGAAGCTGCTCTGAGCAGTACCTTCGCTGACAAAAGTAATATATACTTATTGTATCGACCAGCACTTCTCCCAGTGGAGAAACATGGACACAAAAAATGGCATTTTTTCTGCAGAGAAGAGCTGGGAAGGTCAGATGTGACCAGGGGTAATACTGCTTTTTGGAGCTAACTTTTGGGAAGTGCTAAAAATGCCACTTAGCTTTTTAACCACTTTACATTTTAGAGCTGAACAACATTTAGAGGTTAATTAGTCTTCTGTGGAAAACATTACTTCCCCACTGCTAGCTCCCCAGTACCTTTATGGCAGTAAATCTCAGATAGCTCTGGGACAGAGACAGCTGCACTGAAGATCTGATCTGGGAAAACATGGTGTGAAAAAATCTGACAGGAGTAAATAAACATTAGCAAATCTTGCAGGGTAACTTTACCAAAAAATGTGAAGAGTGTATCTGCTTTGACAGGCAGGGCCATGCTTAGCACAGGGGAGCCTGGCTTGAGGCTAGTAAGATGGTGCATGAAAGGGCAATGATTTGTCTAACTCCTTGCTTGAGAAGTTGTGTGGTTTCTCAGTTACTTGGCTGCTCTTTGGCCTGGCTTACGTTGCTCCTGCATCCTCCTTTGCTGCGTCCATTAGTTGCATGGGTTGTATCTATGCTCACCTGATGGTCTCCATCCAGAGTCCTACTGCTCTGGATTCACACCTCTTCCAGGTCTGTACAGAGAGGAGAAGGTCCTCTCTGTTCAAACCAGCTCATGAAACTACAGTCAGTTCCCACGTAGGGCAACAACAACCTGTCTGCAGCACATCCCCAGCCACCTCTGCCATGTTTGCCTTTTCCACCTTCTCCCTCCACCAGCTCCTTTTCCCACTTGCTGGAGCCCCCTCTCTAGTTTGAGGAGGTTCCTAAAGGTCACCTCAAACCCGTGCCCGAGTACAGCCTTGTGTTCCTGTGATGTCAATGTGGCCTTCATGTGTGGACTTGAAGCCACGTGTGAAATGCAGCGCACACATAATCTTTATCCTCAAATTTAGGTCAGCTTTACAAGTTTGAGATGGTTTTTCCCACTCTCCGTTCTGTGAAACATCTAAAAAACTCCCAAGTACTATAAAAATAATAACTCTTCTTAGTTTATTTGGTATATATACACTTAGGAATGTTGCCAGTGTTCGTGTACTCAGCTGCTTCTTATTCTCCACAAGATTACTCTCTCCTTGTCCCCGAATTCCTAAATACTATTGCTGACCCACTTCTCTTGCGTCCTGCAAGAAATGAATCTTCTGAAGTGCCTTGTCAGAGTGGAACTGGACGGACCAGCTGGAAACTGGCCAGAATGAACGTGGTGGTAGATAGCTTTTCCAAGGGCTTGGCAGAAGGTCCCTCAGGAAGGGTCTGGCAGGACCATAGCACTCTGTGTCTGCTCCCTGGGTGCACTTTGCATCCCGAGCGCTTGCTTCTTTAAGTTTTGGTGGGAATTGCAGATGGGGAAATGAGATTCGTGGGGGCTTTTGACCCTCCTCCCTCTGCAGTAAGGGAGATGGCTAAATGTTGTTTGAATTAGCAGAAATAAGGATGAAGACACGAGTGCACAATGAACTCCGGCACTTCTTACACCGTGTAGCTGGAAGTTTAAGGAATGATTTTATACAGAGCGTTAAAGACGTTTTCACCTGCAGGTTCAGTTATTGCAGGTCAAATGACTGAGGTAACACGAAATAATGAGTTTCACAGGAAAATGTTTTTCTTTTCAAAGGTCCCTCATATTAGGAGTTCATGGAGGGAATCAAAGCAGCCACAGATAGAGCAGATCGTGACTTCCACTGAGGGGCAGCAGCTGAAAAGAACGGCCTCCTATATAGCTTTGGAATTTCTAGATATATTTAGATTTAAATGGCATGAAGGAAGGTTTACTCACCTCACTGTGGGGGTTTTTTTGTGTGCTATCAGTTATAAAGAATCATAGAATCACAGAATGGTTTAGGTTGGAAGGGACCTTAAAGATCATCAAGTTCAGACTCCCTGCTCTGGGCAGGGACACCTCCCACCAGGCCAGGTTGGTCAAGAGATGGTCCAAAAATCATTCTGAAATGAAGACCAGCCATACCTTTCCACTTTCCTCAACATCCCACATATTTGTGAATGCAAGAATCAAAACTGTTCTCAAAATTGTTCCAGTTCTCTCTTCCCAAGAGCCTGCTTTAACACCTGCACTTTGTAGTAGCTTCAGAGTAATTCAAGTCAAAAGAGTAAAAGCTTTTGTCTTGGGACAGTGTTTAATTCTGTTGATGTTATCTCTAAAATTCTGACAGTGGGGAAAGCTGTGAAATGCTCTGAATGTAAACCTCTGGCTGCAGTCAAGGTTCTGGAAAAATCCCAGAGTCCAGGGTGAAACAGAGTTTGTTATTGGGACACTCTGGAGTGATTTATATTCAAAACCATTTTGCAAGGTCTAAGGTGACCTTGGCTAGGAGCTGTGTATGTTGAGGAGGAGTTCCAATAATATGCACAACCCACGCTTGCTGGCGTTAGGTTCCTTCTCTCCTTAAACCTTAAAAATCCAGTGGCTTCTAGGATGTATGTGGAGGATCAGGCTCCAAACAGCATTATCTCATAGGCTTTCAAGCTGTGTCTGGAGAAGATATTTACAGGCCATCAGCTGCCACGCTGAGTGCCAGTACTTAACAAATGGAAAAATCCTGTACTTACACCACAGGACTTTGGCCACTTTCTGTCCTTTACAGCTTTTAAGTTCCCTGCTTTCTCTTGGGGTCTGCAGTGTGAGATCAGCTGACGAGACCCGGTAGCTCTTATTGCAGCTGGAGTGTTCTGTTTCCTCTACTATTTATCTTCTTTTGCTGCTCCCTGGCATGACAGCCACATGTCTACCAAGGAAAATTGCTCAGGACTGTCAGAGCTTTTAATGACACTCTAAAACCATCACTTTTCAACATGCTTTGATATTTAGAATTTTTAAAAAGTCCTAAATACCCTGTTAGAAATTTCGAGTTTGTGGATTGTTGCAGAGTCTGTGTGAACTCACCATGTCTTGGCAACCCTTCACAGAACCCAGAGAAATAACTGGTGGGTACCAACAACCCATAGAAAGACCAGAAAACATCTAATATACCTCAGTCACACTGCTCCTTTCAGGTGAGAGATGAAGCCATTTTTATGTTCAGTTTTCAGAACTGAAAACGTGGATAAAATCTCCAGGATTTCCCCCTTATGCTTGTTGCATCTTGCTGTACAAATAATCTTTTATCATAATTAGAATCTTCTTTGTCCGAGGTTGTACTTTCATACTTCTGGTTTCACATATTTGCAAGCCTTGGGTTTGTGTGTTCTTTGTTCCCTTAGCAGCAGCAGCAGCAAAGTTCTCTTTAATCTTCCATGAAGATCTGGCACAACAATGAATCATTTTTACCATGAAATCTTTAGAAACTACCCTCTGCCCCCCATAAATTCACATCTCCAATTCAGTCTCCACCTCTTGTAAACATAGAAAATGGCCCATAAATCATTTTAACAAAGTTTTTAATTTATCACGGTTCTTCTACTCAACTAAATATTTGCTCTTCAAGCCTCTAGAACTGTACGATAGAAATGGACTTGAAGGTACGGCCTCGTGTTCCAGCAGTGGCTGCAGGGTGGAGGGTGGTGGCCAGTCTCAACCTGCACAACCACCTGGAAACACAGAATTTCCCGTGGTTTTACACTCCACAGAGTTTTGGAGTAATCCTGCACGAGGCTGCTCCACAACCTTTGAAATCTTCAACTTCTCAGTGCGCTATGTCTTTTTCCAAACTTTCTGGGTTACTTCCATGACAGAACTAGCTCCTTTGTGTGAAGGAGAAACGAAGAAGCTGCCTGGATTCTTGGGGCTCAGGCTACATCAGCGTTGATGTGGGGAAGTTACAGGTACAAGATTTTTAGTCCAAAATACTATACGTTTACTTACAAAAATTGAGAATTACAAGAAAACTCTTTGAAATACCAGCTTGGGATTGTTCAAGATCTGTTCCAAAGGGTGTTTGAAAGGACACTGTAATTAAAGTTGCTGCATTTGTGGTCAAGTAATAGAAGGCAGGTGGGAAGCCCCCTGCTCTGTCTTTGTTGGTCTCTGAATCTGTATGGAGTAAGTGTTGGCTAGAAGCTGTGTCCACTCTGATGGGTGGAAGATCTCCATGAGCTCTGACTTTAGCCTTTCCTATTTTTTTTTTACTCTTTTGCTGTATTTAAGAAATATATTAGAAGGCAGGAGTTACAAATGTTGTAATTTAATACTAGATATTAATGACATGAGAGATTCAAATAGAGTCAGCTGCAGTGAGTTGCCCTGATTCCACTTACTTCATATAATAACAGTAAGGTCAAACTAGAACATTAAAACCAGTATTTTGTAGTAGGGAGTAAATAGAAAAGTAGTTGGTAGTAAACATCTCCTGCTTTTTAAGAAATTTTAGAGAGAGGCAGGAAAACCTGTTGTCAGAAATAACTCTGCACTGCAAAGGAAATGGGGATTTTCCAGGAAAATTCCTATAATGACTCACCTCTCACAGAGTTTTAACAAGTTGCTCGGAGTTACCTCACAAACCAACATGAAATAAAACCCAAAACCTTTGCCTCCTTTGTTTCTGTTGCTGGTGTTTCAGCAGCGATTCACCAGTAAACACGCGTTGGTCACTGGTTTGTGGTTCCCAACAAAGCCAGGAGCGCTGGAGCCAGAAAATCTTACGCTTTGTACCCAAGTTTGGTCTGATGAAGTTTACCCTGTTTTCAGCGAGTACTCTCATGGAAGCAAACCAATGCCTACTTATAGATCTTTGCCAGACCTGAATTCCCACCCCAGGCTTGGACTTTGTAGGTAGATACTGAGAGTGAAGTCAGGGGAAAGCCTCCCGGCGACTTCACCAGACACAAATCAAGCTCGGAAGGAGCACTGAGCCTCCTGATTGTTACTTATGGCTCTTGCTGGGTACCTTCCACAAAACCTGCAGAATTTCAAAATGCATGATCAGTATTTGAGGGGTGGTGGTTTTGAAATGAAAGAGGGGAGATTTAAACGAGATCTCAGGAAGAAATCCTTTGGTGTGAGGGTGGTGAGAGCCTGGCCCAGGCTGCCCAGAGAAGCTGTGGCTGCCCCATCCCTGGAGGGGTTCAAGGGCAGGTTAGAGGGGACTTTGAGCAACCTGGTCTGGTGGGAGGTGTCCCTGCCCAGGGCAGGGAGGGTGGAATTAGGTGATATTTAGGGTGTCTTCCAACCCAAACCATTTTGTGGTTCTGTCTGTGCTGTGCTGCCGCATGAGGATCGATTGATGCCACTCAGATGGAGAGCAGGGAGAAGGGCAGGGTACTGGGTAAGCAGCTCTGCCAGTGTGTGTTTGCAAAAGAGCATCCTGTGCCAATCAGGAGCCAGCTCTGTCCCTCATACCCATTACTAGCTGGGAGAGGTCTGGGGTGACCCGCAGTGAACTGTGGCCGCTCGCCCGAGGAAAGGCCATTTGAGTGTCACTGGCCACAGCTTGAGGGTCTCCAGCAAGTGCCTGGAGGCCATGGTGTGGCTGCAGCATCATGGCAGGAGAGGTCCTCTCCCCTTTGAACCAATATTGTTGTACCCAACCAGGGACGGGAGCTTTTCAGGGCTGCAGGAGGAGCCAGATCACATCTGTCCATGGTGGGTAGACCCCCACTGTGTCCCACCCTTCTGCAGCCTCTCTGTTCCCTCTGTAGCATCCGGGCCCAGCATGCCAAGGCTTATTAAGCAAAGAAAAAAGGAGGAATATGGTAAAGAGCTGATTCCAAAAGCCATTACGGTAAATTATTGACCAGGCTGAGGAGGGCTAATAGCCCAGGAATGGCTTCATTATGTAACCTATTAAAAGTGGGGCTAGCAGAGGGAGCATGACAGAAGTGACTACAGGGTTTTTTATTTTAATTCCTTGTACTGCAGAGTAAATTGGTATTAACCCCCTTCCGCAGGGTGAATTATTTACCAGCACTATCAGGTTACCTATAAACCACAGCTCTGTGGAGGAGGGACGGCAGCAGATGGGGTGTAATTGTGGGTGTGCAGCACGGAGCTGCTGCCCTCCTGGTGCTGGGGACCACGGGCTGGGCTTCCCCTGGGGCAGCAGTGAAGGCTGTGGCCAGCTGGGGTCTGCCACCAGCCCAGGGTGTAGCAGTGGCCCCGTGGCCTGGGGTTACATGACCATACACCATGTTGCCATGAGGGCTGTGGCATCCTGGCTGGCTCCCTGCTGTGCCACAAACGATTGTCTCAGGGGGATGGCTTGTGCTGCTGGGTGAACAATTGTGGTGGTGGTAACCCTGGGTCAACGTGGCTTGAAACTGGAGCTCTGCAGAATTCCTTGGCAAGAGGTGTGGATGCTCTGGGCTTGAGTGGTGAGGATGGTTCTTCTGGCTGTCCGAGAGTTATGGTTGGACTCGATGATCTCAAAGATCCCTTCCAACCAACCATGAAGATTCTGTACTTCTGAATTGGTGCTCTGGATGTGCTGCAGGAGAGAGATGTTGCCCTGGCCCTTGCCTTCCTGCCAGCCTTTGCTTTGCTCTCCTCCCACATGTGTGGGATCCTTGGGATCACAGCGAGTCAGTGGCAGTGCTGAGCCCTGGCTTTCATCCCGCTCTCCTGGTACTGGACCGAATGCACCCCTCCTGCCAGTGGGGTTGCAGCTGGGAGCCAGCCCCTCCTGGCCCTTAGCAGGTGCAGTGAGTATGCAGTGGGGCCACCCGCAGGGCTGTGAGAGCCACCAGGACAGCTCCAGCTGTGGCAGCGTGAAGTGCTCTGGCTTTCACGGCGGTTGGAAAGGGTTGTGAAACATTCCACCGGTTCTGCTTCCCTCCTGGTCATCTCGCATCCCAGTCACTCTCCAGTGCCTTGTAACGGCAACCCACCAAGTAAAGCCAATTAATGCTGCTTAAGGAAAGCAAATAAACAAAACATGGTTGGAAAGATGAGAAATTTGAAAAACCTCTCTGGAATCTTTGGAAAAGCTGTTGGTGAGCGCATGGCGCAAATCTCTCTAGCCAATGGAAAGTTTTAAGCCTGCTGGTTGTGGCTGAATGTTACTCTTGTGGGAGTTATTCCCAGGGGTAGAAAAGATCAGAAGCTCTGGCTGTGGAGGTTGGCGTGGGTCAGAGCTGCTGGGGTAGCCACATAGGCCACCGTGGGTGCCTGGGCATGAGGTTGGTTCCGGGCTGGGGCGATCACAGTGGCATTGAGCGTGCAGGAGTCTGGGCTGGATGCTCTTCCTGGTCCCTGCTGGCCTTTGAAGGCTGTGAATAAACCTCCTGCTCCATGTGATTAAGGAGGCTTTGGCTGGCTAATCTGCTTTGGCTCTGGAGCCCCTTTCCGTGCTAGGCTTCTCCCCGTGTCCTCATGGCGCTGACCCTCATCCTCCCTGCCGGAGCACTGGGTAAAGAACGGGAGTGAGCCAGAGGCCATTCTGAATGCCCATCCCAGTTTCCCCCTGGGCTGGGGGGCTCTGCCCGCTGGGAGGGCAGCTGAGCTGTGGGCAGAAGAAGGTGAGCCAGCCCTCTGACTCACCATAGCAATGCCCAGGTGCCCGTGTCCTACAGGGCACAGTTATCACCACAGCAAGGAGGCACCTGCCCTCACTGTGTTTTATGCTTAAGCTTTAGGATTTTTAAGGTGTCTGCATGTGGTAGTGGGCATGGTGACATCTCTTTGTCTTTCTGAAGAGGCTGGGGTGGATCCAGCTTACCCAGCAAGTGCTCTGGAGGGTTGTGACACTGGGGGGTACCTTGTCACCAGTCTAGGGAGCAGCATGGAGCTGTCAAAGGGATGTGCATCTCCCCGAGGCACAGGGCACGTGGTGGGGACAGCTCACGCCTCCCGCTGTGGCACGGCTTGGAAAATTATCGTTTGCTTCCCTAAATATTCCTCTTTATGAGGGTTCCAGGCTCTGTCAAGGGCTGTCTCTCCTGGGTGCCTCACAGCTGCTTTTTCAGCACGCATCCAGGAGAGAAATGATTACTCCCAGGTGGAAGGTTGAAATGCCCTCTATTGAGATCTGGGTGCTGCAAACCTCTGCTTTAACAGTTTTGGTGACTGCAAAGCCAGCAGCTTGCCTTGGTGGCCAGCTCTGTGATGCTGGGGATGGTTGCAGCGTCCCAGGAGCTGGGTCAGGCATCCCCTCTGCAGGCTGCGGTCTCCCAAGGAGAGCTGCTCCCTTCCCCAGGAGGACAGGCCAAGTGTTGTGGAGGGAAGCAGTTGGCTGCTGGGTGGGTTGGTTTGTTTGGGAAACGTGGGATTAAAGCAAAAGAAAGTGTGTTTTCCTCCAGCACTGTCATGCTACCAACCATCTGCTTTCCTCCACAGTTTTCAGGGAACCGTACACCGTTCGAGTGGAGGACCAAAGGTCGATGCGTGGAAACGTGGCTGTTTTCAAGTGCCTCATCCCCTCTTCAGTGCAGGAATACGTTAGCGTCGTGTCCTGGGAGAAAGACACCGTCTCTATCATCCCAGGTAAGAGAGGAGCTGCTTTTCTCTTGGCAAATCCGACCTGCTTTGCCGTGTGTGAAACTCAGTCATCGAGGATATTTTTTTGGCTTGTTGTCTGTGCCTGTTCTGGCCAAAGAAAGGCTTTTATTGATGAGCATCTTGTGGTTTTGTACTGGAAAATGCTGGTGGTGGGAGCAGATGTGCTGTGTTCAGGGTCTCCTTGGAGCTGTGTTCTTTTTGTATCTCAGGGCTCGCAGATGTTTAGTGTGAGCACAGCAGCATGTGTGTCCCGTAAGGGGTGTTCCCCTGTGCCCGCTCGCTTCGGGTACCCGTCAGCTGGGCCTGGGCAACGGGAGAAGGGTCTGTGTCCTGAATCCTGCAGCGGGAACTGGTTTGTTTCTTGTCAAGATGATGCGCAAGTAGATATTCTGGCTTCTCTTGCAAGTTTTCACAGCAGTTTTGGCCCATGGGGGAAGGAACTTGGCAAAAATGGCATGGTGCATCTCTGCCCTGGAAGCTGCTTGGCCTCCCTGTACCCATGTGTCCCCCTCAGTGCTGACCCTGCTGTGCTTGGACTTGTGGGGAAGGGGCCGGTGGGAGGGACAGCAGCGCCCGGCTCTGCTCAGGGACTTTGCAGCTCTGGCTGTGTTGCCCTGGGTAGTTCACCATGATTTTTTTGGCAGATGCCACACAGCCTGAGTTCCCGTGGGAGCAGGCTGAGACCAAATTCTCCCCCTCTGGGGAGCAGTGGCTGGAGCAGTGACGGGACAGGACCTGCCAGGGACTTGTGTGACTCAGTGGGATGGTAGAGGAACGGGGTGAACTGCTTGCTGAGCCATCCCAGCACTGTCTCTGGGCTCCTGCCTGGCTTTGTCACAGGCTTTGAAGTGGCACGGGGACTGCGGGCAGGTGCTGGGCACAGCGTGGGGCTGGCCCCGTGTCCTCGTGTACTGGGGTGACCTTTTGGCTCCCTCCTCAGAGCCGGTATTGATGGCAGCGCTGGCTGCCCGGCGCAGCATGTGTAAGCTAGTAGTAAAGCAATCAATACTGCTCTCCCCAGGGGGATCCAGAGAGAATTAAAGGATTTTGCCCAAAGTGAATACTCCGCGCTTGATATTTGCTCACAGGTCAGTAAGTCCCGATGCTCCTCCAAGGACTCAGCGTTGCCGTGCTGGCAGCATCGTGGGGACCAGATGCCAGAGGGCAGATGCCACTGGGAGTGGGGTGTGAGCCGGGGCAACCACTGACCAAGCATGAGAGGTGATTTGCTCTAATCCCTCTTGCAGGGGACGGTTCTCCCTTAAGGAGCTTACGGAGCAAAGTGCCTTCACCTGGAAGGGGGTGACGGGTTCTCCTGAGGGCTGTGGTGGCCCCTGCCTCCTGAGGGCATCTGCAGTGCTGACTCAGCAGAGTCTGGAGGTGGACAAAGGGAAGCAATGCTCTGGTCACTCGTGACGATGTCCGTCAGTAGGAGGGGCTGCGGTGTTCCTTCCTGGGTGGCTGGCAGTGCAGTGCCATCTCCATTGGCACTTCCTGGGACCCTGCAGGATTCTCCTTCTCGGGATGCAGAGTGTGGCTGGTTTGCTCGGCTGTAAGTTTGTTCCCTGAGCATCCATGTACTTGCGTGATCTTAACCAGACTTGTTCTCGAGTTTGCTGTGGCAGTGGATTTTTTTAATATGATGATTTAATTAGAGTGGAACGATTTTAACATTCTAAAGCAATAATTACCCTAAAGACAGAACATATAAATTGTGTTACAGTGCAGAGTCAACATAAGCAAACATGTTTTGCTGTTGGATTACAAATATAGTATCTGCCTGAAGCTTATTTTTTTATTGCTCTTGTGTTAGAGCTAAAACTGGCTTTGCTGTTACCAAAAACATGCTCTTTTTCTTGACCCCCGGTGAACCTCTGCGTCTGTCCTAATTGTGAGCAAGGAAGATGAGGTGAGGAGGGGGGTCCCTGCTGCTCAGAGTGAATGGTGTGAAGGCTGAGAAGAGCTGAGATGTGGTGCTGTGGCCTCACGGCCTCACAGAACGAATCCTAGAATGGTTTAGGTTGGAAGGGACCTTAAACCCGCTGCTTTTCCTAAAGCTTCCCTCTAGTGCTTCCGGTGGGGAACTGTGCATCTCTCCACCATCCCCTTGGTGCAGCAGGGGATGAGCAGTCCTACTGCGCAGGAGCAGGAAAAATCTCCATCCAGACCTCTCTGCGGCAGAAAACTCCATTTAAAGTGACTATTTCCGCAGTAAATGTCCGCTTTCCTTGGCGTCCCTGGTTTTTCCCCTCACCAAATCTCTTGTAGCTCAGGAAGGGGGAGCGAGCCTTTTCCCCTGGGCTGCCTCTCTCCAGCTCAGGCCTCAGGCTCTCTGTGTGGGCTGGGTGCCCTTTCGCCAGCTTCCTGGGGTCTTTTCATGCTTAATTGGGATTACGGGGCTCCCAACTGCTGCTGCCAGTGCCTCGGAGCCCTGTCTTTTCAGATGAGCCCTGCTGCTCTTTTGATGGTGGTTTGCTGGTGGGTGCAGGACCTCTGCAGGGCTGGGCTGGAGAGCTGTCTGCTTTACTTGGGGAGGTGCTTGGGGCCAAACCTGCCATCCCTGGTAGGGTCTGGGGGCGTCGTGCTGCTGGGGGATGGGAGGCAGCAGCAGCATCCCAGATGGCATGGGATGCAAGGATGCGGGACCCATTGGTGGGGCTGCTGAGGCTCTCACTTGCCCAGGAGGGCTCCCTTTGAAGACCCTGGCTTTTTCCCAGCTGAGTTCCTGGCCAGTGCGTCCTCCTGGGAGCACCGACTGGGTCCACCCTGGAAGAAACCTTGCTGCAGTTGCAGGGGAGAGCTCTGTGTCTGCACTGCCCGGCTGCGGTAGGGGGCTTTTGGGGGCGACTTGTGTTATTTGGTTAACTTGGCAACGCTGTAACTTACCCTGAAATCAAAGATAAATTCCTTATGGAAGGTTGTCCTGCACATAAATCATCATTAGCGCAGCTCATTTTTGTTTAATGCCTACCTAACTGTGCTGTTGTCTAAAAATGTGTGTTTAGTGAAGTCAAGGGTTGCGGGGAAATTATAGGGTTTTCAAAAACCCATTTGCTTTGCTGGTGCTCACATCAAAATCAATCTTGCCTTTGGTTCTCAGCCGCGTCGCCGACGTGCAGCCCCGCTCGCAGGACCGTGGCGTTGGATGTAGGCTGGGGCTTACGGGGAGCAGAGCCTGCCACATCGGGGGCTGCGGTGAGATTGCGCTTCACACCCAGGCTGTGATTCCAAACTCTGCTGCTATTGATGGATCTTGATATGCATTTAGGGGGGACGGGGTGGGGGGGAATAATGGGAGGGGGATGGGAGGCCTGCAGCTGAGCAGAACAGCTTACAGACCCCTCTCCTTTTTCCAAAGGGAAAGAGGGAGAAACTCCTGCTACAAACTGGTTTAACAATGGCAAATAGCTTTTTTTAAATTATTTTTTTTTTGAAGCACTATCACCAGGCTGGGTAACATGAAGAGTCTCACAGACACGTGTGTGGCTTTGATTTGTCAGGGAGGAGCTGTGTTTCATACGCCACTGGAGCCACTTTAGTTGCCCCGGTCTGGCTGTTGTGGCACGGAAACGGGGTCTGGGGACGCTGCCTCGTCTCTCTTCAGGCCCTGCACGGCTGTGCCCTGATGTTGGCAGTCACAGGCCCTGCAGAGCTGGGCACGTGTCAGTCCTGATGCTGTGGGCGCTCCTGGAGCGTGTCTCCAGCTGCCCTTCACAAAAGCGAGCGATGATGTGGGGAGCTAAATGAGACCCTGGAAAGAGTGGATTTTTGAGCAATTTTCAGCCCCTCCTCTGTTGTCACAATGACTTCATTTGACACTGCTTGGCTTTTCTCACCCCATGAGCACGTGTGTGCCTGGACACCCGCACCTGAGCTCTTCCTCATCTGGGTCGGTGATGGAAATGCACCCAGATTTGCCTTTCCTGGCACAAAAATGTCACCTGCCCAGGCTGTGCCCACCCTGCCGGCTGGGAAGGATGGCCCCCTGCAGTTGATGGACTCTGGTCCCTTTGGCCACCAGAGCACATCTGCGCTGGCCCACCCTGAGAGCATGGTGGGGTTTGCCTCGGGAGGTTGTGTGCTCAGCAGGGACATGGCATCACAGAAGCAAAGTCCTCATGGGTGTAATGGCATCAGGTCAGCTGCAAGGCAAAGCTGATGGCATTTGTAATCCTGTCTTGCCTTGCCCATGGGGAGCCTGAGACTCTCCAGGGCAGCACAGAAGAGCAGTGACTTGGAGGCAATAAGCATTACTGGACTGGCAAGCCCTGAGCTGAGCTGCTATTTGATGCTTTGGTGTCGTGTACTTGAGAGATTGCTTTAAAAAAAAAAATAATCTAAATGCAGCCTTTCTCAAGGTGCAGACACTTCTAAGGGTGATGCTTTTCTCAGCAACCCGAACGTGTCTACTTTGAGGGCTGCAGATACTTGGATGTACCTAGTTAGTTGTTGGATATCCATAAAGTCCTTTTTCTGGAAAGCAAAGCGTAAAGCTTGCCAGGAGGGTGGAACTGAAAAAAAACCAACATAACAACTGAGTTCTGTGAAGCTTTAGGTATGTTTTAGTGTATGTTCTTGATTGAACAGTAGCCTTTTAGGAGTTTGAAAAATATCTAAACTAATCTGTTTGCAGTTGTTCCGATATGAGCTTAATGTGACCCGAGTGGCCCTTTCTGTCCCGTCCTCTGCAGTACCGAGGGCTGTTTACAGGATTCTTAAACTCCTCTCAGCAACTGCTTTAGTGATGTGGGAAATAAAACTGCCGCAGCGTTCTCGTGGTTAAACGTGGCTGTTCAGCCCGAAGGTGTATGCCCTCCTCTGCTGGACCTTGTGACCCCTTACATTTTTCTCTAAGATATTAGACATACAGAAAAAATTATAAGTGTACACAAACTCCCCTGCAATCCCTCTCTGCACGTGGTGCCTGTGGGGATGCAGTGTGAGGCGAGGATTTATGGGTGCAACGTTCCCTGCGTGCTGGGGGGCACGAGAGCCAGGACCTGAATAATTCAGCTTTGTCCTCCTATCAATAGGCTTCTTCTGGGGGACATCAGTCTCCCGTTTCGGGAGAAAAGCTGGAAGCTGGGACAGAATAAACATGGCGAGGTGAAAGGCAGCCCTTGTTTATGTGTTTGTCCTCACTGAGATGGTTTGGGGACTGGAGAGAAGTGACTGAGGGTCCTTACAGGCTGTTGGCATTTTTATTTGATTTCACCTGAATGTGGCGTAACCCTGGCTGCTTTAAAGTGAGGTGCCTGGGACCAAGCAGCCTGTGGGTCAGAGCGTGTTGGGCAGGAGGCCACCCTGCTGCCCTGTCCCTGCTGTCACCTGCGGTGGCTTCCCCCTGGGAGACGAGGGAGCCCTGGCTGCTGACGCCTCCTGCCCTGCTCCCCCCCGCCGTGCACAGGGAGCAATCTGCACAGACAGCTCCAGCAGGAAAGCTGTGACCACTGGGCAAAAAGCTGGCGAAGAATTGGCCTTTTCAGTTAAATTTTGTAGCTTCTGCCTGGGACAGGTTGACTTGCAGCCTGATGTGATTTAAAGGAGCGTTGTCCTTCCCCTTCCCTGTCTGGGGGTGCTGCAGAACCTTTTCCCCTGTCGAAGCTGAGACCTCTCAAGGTGTCCTGCCTTCTCCCCCACCCCTTGCCACCCTCTCCGGCTGTGACATGTGCCCAGACCTGTTACAGAGGGAAGTAGCTCCAGGCGTTATTCTCACCAAGTGGGGTGAGATTCTGTCTGAAATCATTTCATCCTTCCCCAGAGACTTGGCGTGAATTTTATCTAATCGCCATGGCAACAGATAAAAAAAGGTGTGAGCACATCTCCTTTTGCTGTGATAATTCAGATTTATATATTCAGATCAGATTGGAGTTAGAGATTTTAAAAGGAGCAGATGCAGCAGAAGGTGTGACTGCAAATAATGTGGTGAGAACGTTTGATGATCCTGCCCTTTAAGAGGGGAGAGCGCTTTCCCGCAGGTTTTTTTGGAATATAATTATTCCATCAAATCCACTTTAACAAGGACTCATTATAGCCCTGATAATGCAGAGTCACGTTGGAGACAATCTCGCACACGCATGCACACACACACTGAAAAAAAGGGACTACAACAAGTAAATAAAAGGGCTGTGAAGACCGAGGTGCGAGCGTCCTGTCGCTGCCGGGAAGCGGCACGGACCAGGCTGGGCTCCAGCTGCCCCCAGTCCATGCTGCCAGGCTCTTCCTGGCTGCTGTGGGCTACTGGTTGCCCAGCTGCACCTTGGTGGCCCTCAGGCAGCTGGGGAGATGGGCTCGCTGGCAGCCCTTTGGGGGGATGAGTCCCTCGGATCCCGTGCCTGCAATGAAAGGTTGGGAGCTGTGGGTTTCCAGAAGCCCCTTTCCCAGGTGCCACTTTGGCCACTCTCCCCTGATTTTTGCAGGCTCCCAACCTTTGATGCCCACGTGGCCAGTCTCAGATGAAGGACTGCCTGAAACTGACCTTGGGCCACCCTGAACCGAAGCTGTTTGCTCTGCGGTTGCAGCTTCTGCAGGGGAGGAACATCTTCGTCTGGGATGAGAGCAAGGAAGCCTTTGGCTGCCTTCTCTGCAGGGTGGAGAAGAGAGGATGGGGAGGGTTTTGGAGAAGAGAAGGTGCTGTTGGTCTAGCACTTGCCCTCCCAGTCCCATGTCATGCCTTTGCCCCCACTCCAAGCCCTGTGGGATGACAGAGCATGAGCCAAACGTGGCACAAGGAGCTCCAAGGCATGAGATGCAGAGGAGTCGCTGTTCCTGGGGCTGCCGTCTCTTTGTGTACCTGCTGGTCACCCCGAGGAGCAGTTGTGCCGCAGAGAAGGGAGAAATGGCACCTAGAGGGTGGTCTGGGTGGCTGGGAGTTTGGAGGGGCTGCAGGAGGTGGGTGGGCTGTAAATCTGCCCTGGCACCTAACCCAGCCCCAGCGAGAGGTGCCTCTCCTCTATCACGCCGCTGGCACCGTGTCTGCTGGAGCCGCCCGAGGAGGAGGGTGCCTTTTTGGAGACAATAGCCATGGTACCCGCCGGGCACAAACCTTTAGCAAGGGCTGTGGTGTGAGGATTTGTGTGATGCCCCGTGCCGGGGTAGATTTTGTTCCAGTTTCGCTCCGATTTGAAAATTGCCATTTTTCAAGGAATTGCAAGGAGGTTGAGAACAAGAGGAATGTTCTCTGGAGCACCCCTCAGGTGGCATGCAGTGAAGGGAGTGACCTGGGCAGGTGGGGTTCAGAGGTGCTGATGAACTTCCCGAGGTGACACGTGTTCTCTACCTGGTGGGGCTTAGCTGAAAGAGCTCAGGGACCCTTGGATCATGCGCTGTGTGTTCTTATGAGAGGTTTCTCTGCCAAAAAACAACCCTCAAAAGTTTATGAGGCCCAGCCAGCAGCAGAGCTGAGCTGTATAATGAAATCTGGTGCTACGTGTGCCTTCTGTGCCTTGCTGAGCCTGCTGCTGCTCCGTCCTGCCCACGGAACCGAGCTCACGGGATACAGGTCCTTGCTGAATGAGGAAGGTTGTGGTCTTGTCTCCCTGTTCAGCAGGCGTTTGTTAAATTGTAATGCTTCTGTGCATTTTAAAGACCTTCCTGCTGAAGGAGAGTTGAAACACATCCCCCAGTGTATGAGTTTCTGTTGGGTACTGAATCAGCTCAGGCTAGCTCTGCAATTGCCACTCGGTGAGCCAGGCAGGCTGGTGGGCATGGGGGCTGCCAGTCGTGCTCAGCCATGGGCCACCTTGCCCTAGCCTAAGGGATCCTCTTGGAGCCACCCCTCTGCCTGGAGTGCTCTGCAAGGCTGCTACCGGCTTGATGGGCTTGGAAAGCACCAAAAGCCCTTTGAAAATGCTCAAGCCAGCTCTGAGAAATGTTGTTTGGAGGGAGAAGGTTCACTGGAGGGGTTCAAGACCAGACTGGATGGGGCTTTGAATGACCTGGTGTGGTGGCAGGTGTCCCTGCCCAGGGCAGGGGGTTGGAGTGAGAAGGTCTTTAAGGTCCCTTCCAACCCAAACTGTTCTGTGATTCACCAGCTGTTTGCTGGCATGTTCAGGTCCCTCACCCTGCCCAAAATCTTTCCCCTTTTATATTCCTTTTTAATTGTCATCTGGTAGAGTCTAGATGGTGCTGGCTCCAGTCCTGCCACCCCAAAGGTCTCCACAGGGAGCTGTGCCTACCCAGGCAGTGTGGCAGGAATTCCTGCAGTGAAGCCAAGGGACATGAAAACTGTAGGGGTCAAAACTTCTTCTCATCAAACCCCATGCTTTTATGAGCTAGAGCCACCTCACCTCTCCCTGGAGCCTTCTGCCAGGCTGCAGGGGGAGAGGAACCAGCACTGCGTGTAGCAGAGCTGAAGCCATCATCCCTTCGTGCCATCATGTGATGGCTGATGTGTCCACCTGGGAGGCTCACACACATGTGTCCAGCTCATCCTGAGCGGGCAGGAGCCGGGTCAGGGTGCTGGCCCATGGGGAGGGCAGTGGTGGTGATGTGGGTGTGCGTTTTCCTCCCCCCCCCCCCCTCCCCTGCACATACACAGATGCAGAAACAATCACGGTCATTATTCCTACCATGGTGACAGTGACAGTGGCAGAGATGCCAGCTTCCTCACACAGACGGCTTTATTTCATCTCCTCTGTTTTTCAAAGCCTCTTTCATTTTGAATGAGGAGACAGATGTGAAGGGCTGCAGGCTGATAAATTCTGCTGTCTTATGAAAAGAGAGGGTGGGTTTTTGTTGTGGTTGCTTCTCTTCCTCCCTCCCCAGCCCCCTCCTGGCAGTGGCAGCCTTTTTCTGTGGAGGATGCTCCCTGCTCCTGGTGTGGGACACCATCTGATGGTCACCTCGCCGGGGCAGGGAGGCCTAAGAGCTCTGTCTGAGCTTCCCAGGGACTGGCAGGGCTGGGGTTTGGGTGCAGACCCTGGGGTTTTGGTGGCAGGCAGCTGGTTAGGAGAAAACAAGCAGGGTGGTGCAGATGTCTCCCTGAAAGTCATCCGCAGTGCCTGGCCCCGATGCGCTCAGGGAGGTGACGGAGACGGCACGTTTGCTGGGGAGGAGCCGATCTCAGCTGGCAGAGCAAGGGCTGAGCCTTTGCGTGGGCTTGCAACCAAAAATCCTCTTCCTTCCTTCTTGCAACTCCCCTGAGATGCTGGGGTTTGCTGCGTTGGTGCCGCTCTGGGGCTGCTGTGGTTGCCCTCCGTGCCAGCGAGGAGCATTGGCACGGAGAGGGATGCAGCCTGCATCCCATCGGGGGAGCTCGGGGAAGCTCTGTGCCTACAGGGTGCCGAGAAGCTGGCCCCACGTGGAGTACCTGGCCCTGGTGTGGTCCCCGCACAGCTCCCCTTCCTTCTCTCCTGCTCTACTGATGATAGTTCTGGTTTAAAAATAAATTGCTCTATCTTTAATTGCGGTTTAAATAACTGCTTCATTTTTATTTAAATGTGGCTCTGCAAGGCTTGGAGAACAATTAGGAGAAAATACAGGGCATTGCTCTGGTGCATGTGTTCAAGCATATAATTAATTTTTTTTATTATACTGATGTTTGCCGAATCTGGAAAAAGATCTTATTGTTCCTCTTGATTTAGTCACGCACAAGATCTACAAATACACCAGCCATTTCAGGACTCCATCTCGCAAGCCGTGGTGGTGCTGGGCTGAGGAAGGGCTCCTCACCCCACTCACCTTTGCTGTTTGTGCTGGGACACAGACGTGCGTTAAACCCTGGGCTGTGCACCCAGTGGTTTGCAGCCTTAAAGAGTGGTGGGCTGCTTCCTCCCGCCCTGGGACCTTCCAGAGGGGCTCCGTGTCTCCTGAGCACCAGGCTGGTGGCACAGCCTGGGCTGGGGCTGTTGGATGTTGTCCTCAGAGCTTTCTGAAGGCTTTTGGTAGCCCCTGGTAGTCCGTGCTTGGCTGGGGGCTCTTGTTGGTGCTTTTTGTTGGTGAATGGTATTAAAAGGCTAATAAATGACTCGGGGACGTGGGGTGAAATCTCTGAAAGGCTCTAAATGACCCAGAGACCTCTTTCACAAGTGAGCCGGCCATTCAGGAATATAAATCTCATTCAGAGTCGATAGGGATTAGGTTCCTAAGTGCCTGACATAGCTAAAGTGCTTCTGAAAACGGTGCTTGTTAGAGGGCTTGGGAGGAAGCTGCATGCGGTCTGGCGGGCTATAAGCTTATCAGTCAAAGGTGCTTTACTTGGTGACAGAAGCCACTTGTGGTAAACAAGCTGCTGGCCCTTTGGACTCCTGACAATCTTTTAACCATTTATTAAAGCAGCTATGAATTCTTCTTGGAAATGAAATCTTAATAGTGAATGTGGCAGAGATTTTTCACAGATGGCAGCACTGCCAAAAGCAGGCATTCAAGAAAACATTCATCAAAAACATTCATTTCTTTCAAAAAGAAATTGACGTTTATAGCGTAGACAAATTTGGGACTCATTTGCTTTGCCTTTCAGTTTCTGAATTTTTGGAGGTCACATTTTTTTCTGCACCTTCGAGGGCTAGAAACTGGGGTTATTTTTAACTGGAAACTGAGATTCCCATATAAACCAGACAAGAAATGGGGTGAGCAAAAAGGCTGGGAACGGCAGGACCCCATGCACGGCTGAGCAGGGGACAGAGAGCTCCCGGGGGCTCCAGCTCTGCCCAGATTCCTTTCCTCCTGCTTTACACCCCTCTGCCCCACTCGGTGCCATCAGATAGAGGGCTCCCACATGCTGACCCCCACTGGTCCTGGCTGGTTGGTGAGGCCAGGAAGGACAAGTGTGCCCTCCCTCCTTAAAAAAAGCCAGAAATTCCCTTCAGAGGGAGCAATTCATTCGCAGCTCATCTCCATTTCATCTGAAGGCTGCACCACGCTGGGTTTCAGCCTTGTTATGTTTTCTCTTGAGCAATACCTTTTATTTCTGCAGTGTTTAATATTCCTTTCCAGAGCCTCCCTTGCCTGTTCTGGGTCTTTCCACTGAAAGCAGCTTTGAAACTATAAATTGTGGTGGCTGAGCTGTACCTCTTGTTCGTGTGTCACAGCTGGCTGGTTCCTTGCCTCCTCGGATGCTGTCATCACTCCTCATCCTCTCCCCATGCCTGGTTTCCCCTCCTTGCCTGGCATCCCCAATGCAGGTCACCCATCGTGGGCACCTTGGGCTCTCAGAGGAGATGTTTCTCTTGCCCAAGGCACCCCCAGATGGCCACAGGCTCCCCAAGCACACAGGGGTGGCTCAAGAGGCTTGTGGCTCTCTGTAAGAATCGCCAGATCCTCTCATTCAGCTTGAAGTCGGGGTCTGGCATCAGCCCCACCGAGCTGGTGGGTCCCGGGGAAGGTGGCAAATTGAACTGGTCCAACCTGGGCTGGCAGCACCGACACCTTTCCTTGCATTGGTCAAAGGGAAACGGGCGTCTTTGTCTCCCCATCGCTGGGGAGTTTCGATTGCAGCTGAGCTGAGAGGCTTGGTGCTGGTTACCGCTCTGCCTTCGCCAGAGCCTTCCTGATTGCTGCTCGCTGCAAACCAGAGCTCATTTGCATCTTGGAGGAGCCGTGTGCTGCAGGCAAGGAGAGCTGGTGCCACCACTGGAGATTGCTGCTTTCATGTCATTTAATGTCCCTTTGACTTGCGTCTCCTGCCTTTCCTCCACACGGCTGTTCACGCGGAACTTAACGGTGTCGTGTGCTCAATGGTTGCCCGCGATTGCAGCGTGGTGTTTGCTGCTGCGGCCTCAGAAATGCTTCCTGAGCATGGAGAAGTGTTAATGTCCCCACACCGTGTTTTCCACCTTTGTATGTATCCCAGCGCAAAAACTGCACAAAGATTTTTCACAAGAAGCTGGGCCGGTGCCTGGGGGAGCTGGAAGGGAGAAGTTGTCACCCCTGAGGCAGCCAGGCAGGGTCCCGGGCACAACATGCCAGCCATCCCTATGCCCTGAGGCGAGGGCCAGTGGTAGCCCAGGTGGTGGGGGCCCAGCCTGGCACTCCCNNGGGGGCCCCGCCTGGCCCCCCCCCCCCCCCCCCCCCCCCCCCCAGGCCGCCGGTGGGGGTGCGAGACGCGTGGCTCCTTCCAGGGAGATTATTGCTGGCTTCTCCAGGTGAAGTTTCTGCCTCTTGGCCGGCTTCCACCTACTTAGTGCTGCTCCCTGAGCTCGGCTATTGTGTAATCTATCAGACATCCTGGCACGTCCCATTGTTTAAACAAGAGCTATGGCTATTGCATACAATATATGTACAACACGCGCGTGACGGTGTCAAGAATTAACTTCATAATCATCTCCGTGATCTTTCTTGGCAGAGCTCTGGCATAACCTGTCGTGTCTTATCTAGCGGTTGCCTGTGAGTTATAGTTACCTCTGCCCTGACTCTCCGGATAAGATCGATGGCTGGCAAGCTTTTAATGTGCCTGTGTCAGGATTCCTCCCTGCCACCCGGCAAAGCCTGGATCAGCCGCTCGGTTCCTCGGGATGCCGAGAGCTCTGGCTCCAGTTTTCAGCTCCGTAACCTCCTCCCGGAGCTCGGTGGGGAAATCTCCTGCTTGAAGGCTTGGGAAGGGAAGGCTCTGAAGTGCGTGGCCTGGGCATGGGCTCTCCTCTTTGTGTTGGCTCTCCAGCCACCCCAGGGCAGGATGGAGTTGGATCTCCATGCTCAAAGGGAGCTGCACACACCACACTGGCATTTGGTGCCTTCAGCAGCTCCTCTGAGTGTTGCTCCCATGCAGGAGCAGGGACCTCAGGGTCCCGGGGGCTCAGCTCCCTCCGGGGCTTCTCCACCCTGCTTTCAGTGTGTGTTTCAGCTTGGGAAGAGCCTTCTGCATCCCTGTGCACTCTCACTGAGCATGGCTTCTCTCTCAGGCCCTGCGGATCTGATAGTCTCATTTCCAGAAGCCGTTAGAAACGCACATGCGTTTCTCTTTCCTGCAGGGAAGAGTCCTCTGGAGATTATATTTTTGTTCTAGCTGGGACCAGATTTAACCAAATGCCCATCTCCGCTGGGTTGGCAAGAGCATCTAGCAATGCCAGCGTCCTGTGAAATGTGAATGGCTGAATTTCTTCTTTATCTATAAATATATACACAATGTATGAAACAAAGAAGCTAAAAATGATGAATTGCAGCTAATGCTGCTGCGTGATGGAGATAAGACTGTAATTATTTGTTTGGGCAGCTTAAATCAACACCAAAAGCCTGATGGAAGACAAAGCGATAATTTAAATCTCTTTGTGTGGGTCTCGTGGGCTGTGGGACCAGGCGTGAGCTTGGAGCACAGGCTTGTGTGGTTTTTGGGTTCATGCACAGGTAAAGCAGGTCATTTGGTGTCACCCTCCACGTGCTGCCCTGGGAGCACACCCGGGTTTGAGGAGAGCCCGGCTCTTAACTTCTTTCTGGTGGGGTTTAGCCATTTCTGCACTGCCTCAATCTTGGCAATTCACTATCGCTGGTATTAGTATTTGTGCTGTGGCCCCTGCGTGTCCTGACCACTCTGGAGAGGTGCCTGGGGCTCCTGCCCAAGCCCGGTCCATCCTGCCTTGTTAGGAGACAAGACAAGTGGGTTGAGGGTTGAGCTGAAGCTGTCTCAGCTCCAGGAGCACCTGAACCTCTGGCCGAGGTTGTAAATTTTTACGTTCATTATGTTTGTTTTGCTCCAGTTTAATTAAGCGATCGATGAAAGCCTATCGAGCTCTGACCTCTCTCACAGCCACCATAAATCAGCTCCTGCCGCCGGTGGAGCGGGGCTGGGGCTGCAATTGCGGCTCTCGGGGCTGGAAGGGCCCAGGGTGGGAAACAGAGCCCCACAAGCTGCAGCACAGTCCCAGCCCTGGCTTGTATTTTTCTCTGTCTCTTGTAGGTGGTCTCTTCATCACTGCCTGAGCCTGTTTGGGCCAGTGTTTAAAGCTCCTTTCCTTGGGCCGTGGTGTATGAGCCTCTTCCACCTTTTGCAGGGCATCCTTCCCTCCCATCTTCTCGCTCTTCCCTCTCCTCCTCTCCCTGTTCTTCACCTCTGCCCTGGGGGGGGGTCTCTGCCCCTTCTGCTCCTCAGTGATTGCCTCCAGAAGCCTTTGTTTTCCTATTGACCCTGGAGACATATAATTTCCTTGTAAGGGAGATTTGGAAGCCCCCATCCCACTACCCGAATCTCACGTGTCTAGATTCCCCACGCTTGTATCAAGCTCGCTCTTCTTTTTTTTTTTCTTTTTTTTTCTTTTTCTTCTTGTCTTTTTTAAACCATCCCTCCAGATAACATCTCTGCTCGGCTTGGCTCAGCTATCAGCACTCTGAAGGTTATCTCTGTTGGTTTCCAGTTGAAAGCGAGAGGCATGTGGGCCAGCGGACACATCCTCTGTAACTATCCCCACTGAACTGGGCATGGAGGGATGCACCCACACAGATAACGGGGCTCTCCTGGGTCATTCTGCTGGTGGGTACTGGCATGCCATGCTGCCACCTCCTCCTGGAAACCCACTGCACCTTCAGCAAGGTCTTGTGGAGACCTTTGTGCAGGGCATGAGACCCGTTGCGTCAGCTACTCCACTTGTCTGTGTGGACAGACACCCTTTGAGCTGTGGGAACAGTCTTTTGCTGATCTGGTTTCTTTGGCTTGAAACAGGCCCCCCCAGAAAGCCACTGCCTCACCTCGGGAGAGCAGGAGTGCATCCCTGAGGTTGTAGCTGGGGCTCTGAGTGAAAAGTCTTTGCATTTAATTGCGTTGGAGACTTTTCCAATTGTGTAACCCGTGTTTAAAACCAGGCGAAACCTCTCTTGTTCCAGCGCTGACCCGTCCTGTCTGGACCTCTGGATTTTAGTGCAGTACTTTTTTCCTGAAGAGAAGTGTTTTTAGGGAAGGGAGGAGCTGCCAAGGAGGGACCTGGGAGGTCAAATCGGAGGATCCGTGGTGATTGGTGGTAGTGGAGGAAAAGCTTTTGGACCCTGCGTTCCCACCATGTATTTATATTTCGGTGTAAAGGGGAAAAATGCATGTGTTATCAAATGATGCACTTTTTTATCTTCTTTATGGCTTCTAATGCTATAGCTGGTTTTTTAAAACCACTAAAAGCGTAAGCATTAAAGCAATTTTCCAGAGTAATATAGCGAGAGGTCTACAAAAGCTCTGCAACATTTGATAATAGTTGCCATCTTCAGCTGAAGATAATGATGTTAACAAATGTAATGGGAGTAATGAGTGGAGATTCAAAAAGCAGCTTTTGTTTAATTTTTTTGTAATGCAAATGAGTTTGGGAATAAAGAAGGAGAGCAGAAAATAATGAAAACTTCATTTGAAATGAGTCTTAATCCTTGCAGCCAACTGCCGGGGCGGGGGGGCGGAGAGAGGGGGGGGCAGGCTGAGGGTCTGAGCGCTGGGAGGTAGGGCTGGGAAATTCGGCAGGGCTGGCTCAGGTGGGGTGTGACTGGCTGGGAGGCCAATTCTCTCTTCTCCCCTTTGGCTCTGGATGGGGTGGGAGAGGCTGGGAGCC